>JAQIXS010002074.1:0-24885 GCA_034700785.1 Rossiulus vilnensis
AGTTTCTTAAAGAAAAGTATAGAAATGATTCGGGACTTGATTAAAAGTTTGAGTTAGCGGATTATTTGACTTATAGGCAGTTGAGTTATCGAGGTTCGACTGTAAATGTTATTTTAGTTTTGAAAACTTTTTAACATTCTCTTACTTATTTCTAAACGATTTTTTTTGATAAATGTGATGATAAACCCATTATTTGTGATAAGGGTTTATGAAATCTTTTGTTTTGCAGTGATAATTAATTCATTATTCTACGGCAAATTTTTTGTATAGAATTCTAGTCTTAATTCCCTAATTTTTATTTTTTTTAATTATAAACATATGTTAAGCAATTTATTACATAAACATGTAATGTTTCCTACTAACAACATTTATTTTAAAGTTGCATGCTGTCACAAAATTTATTTTCCATTTGTCACATATGTGACTTAATTTTTGGTAGAATTCAATTTCTAATCATATTTGAAGACAACATAAAAGAATATATGCAGTATAAGGGTAGAAATGTTTACAATTTATTGTTGATAGCTCATCATAGCTGTTGTAGTTTATTTTTGTTGTTATGAAACGATTTTGATCCGCACTACAACTTCCAGCCTACCAAAGCAGCACGTTATTTCGATCTCTGCTATAAGCAAGTAAATACATTATGAATGAATGTAAATGGAGTGCCTGCATCGTCGTGATTACTAAAACAACAGACAGAATTATATCAGAGACCGTGCTACCAAATGGCTCTATTACTGGGCTTACACGCTTATCTGCCTAGATGTCAGCGTTACTATATGGCTTAGGCTGACGAAAATGTGTTCTATAGAGTTCTGACGAATTCGTCCGA
This sequence comes from Rossiulus vilnensis, assembly GCA_034700785.1. Taxonomy (NCBI): domain Eukaryota; kingdom Metazoa; phylum Arthropoda; class Diplopoda; order Julida; family Julidae; genus Rossiulus; species Rossiulus vilnensis. Next base: position 836 of record JAQIXS010002074.1, read on the forward strand.
AGAAACAAACGCCTGTTTTCCAATGAGAGTGTTTATACTGGCAGCGACGAACACGTCAGAACCAGTTGAGCGTTCAAACAAGTTTGATTTTTTCGTGCGACCTGCGTCTGTTTTGGGTGTTCGTGTGTTGAATTTCGAGTGAATTGGTAATTTCACCATGGATAACGATAAATTGATAAGTCTTGTGTACGAGAACAAGGTTTTGTGGGAAATGAGAAAAAAATATCATAACAGAGATATTTCTCGGCAAAAGTGGGAGAAAGTTGCTACAAAACTCAACACTAGCAGTAAGTACAATTTTTTTATTTTGATGTGGGGTTTACATCTTGAAATAACATCGTCCCTCGTACTCGTCCGAACACATTTTCGTCCGAATTCGCATGTACAGTAACCGTAGCCGAAGAGCATCAAAGCTCTGTGCTCCCATATCGCTTTCATTTTTCCGTATATACAGGAAATGTTCCACATAAATTTTGTTTGCAAATTTCATCATGATTTTGTAATGCAATGCAGTTTCATAAGGATTTCTAATTCAAAATATGGGCTTCATATTTAGCGTAATATAAATACACAAATGCCATTGTAAATATATAAATTTAAAATTAAATGGGCACATTTGTTGTCTTGCATCACTTCGCAGGAAGTAGCCTACCTGTTGGCTAGAAAGAATTTTTTATCTAACACATTTTTCTGTTGAGAGTTATGAATTTCAAATAGAAACAAGAAGATGTCACTATTTATTTATCTGCAGGAAAATCTTCTCCAATGTTCGTAATTCACGCATCTAAAATATTTAATAATTTTAGATTTCAGTTTAAACCGTTCATATGGGGCCATGGGGATTTCATGTTAAAAAGAGCGGCTGTTTTGCACTTATTAGTCCCCACTAAACTCGTTCATATCTATCAGGATCAATCTATTTTAAATTCATGTCAGTATTCAGGTCTGGAAGCTTTCCTCATCCACATAATTAAGCTTCAAATTAATTGAAGGTATTTCTCTGGGGCTTTCAGTCTACTCGTGTCTTGCTTTTTGACATTCATAGGAACAACTCAACTTTCACTGCATGTATAATCAGCTAGTGCTGACGTATAAATTTGCAGCGTATGCATATTATTTCGAGGTGGTAAATATCAACCGAGGAAGCGCAAGGTTCCATGTATACATTGCGATTCCTACTCGAGGTTCATGGTGCAGGATTGAATGGTGGCTGCTTATGGACATACTGCTGCATGTTAATTGAAATAGCGGTTAGGGGACTCAATATTTGCTCGGAAGTGTAATTCACATGGAAGAATGACCATCGTGAATGTTGACAGTGTGCTTTGAAGGTGATTGTAGTGACATATTGTGAACGTTTGTATGGGTCATGGATTTCAGAAAATAATGTTCAAAATTTTTTTTCGTTTTACCTGGGTTTGATATCCGTGCCATTCATGTTTTCATCCATACATCCGCATCTACAATTCTTCTTTTTAAAATCTTGAATACAATAGTAGTGCCATTATGGAATTGGGAATGAGTTTCAGATTTTTCACTATAAGCCAATAAAACGAAACATGAAACACGGACAAGAATCTTTCGTATTTCACTGAGATGCTTTCGATAAAGTCGTGTTATTTTAATCTTCAAATCTCTTATCGTTTTTTTTTTCTGAATGCTTAGGGTAGTATTTTGGCTAATTACATTTGATCTACGGTAAGAATAAATCTATTCGCTGCTTGATCATTTAACCCATTGAATATATCGTATGAAAAAGCGTTTATTCAAATACATGATATTTAATTTGCGTTTTTATCGATATGGTAGCACTTTACTCATGGTGATGATAATTATAATGACCAATGTTTCGGTTTTTACAGTTATTCACAGCTATGGCTTGTTTTAGCTTTTTAATGACATGTCATCGGCATTATCATTGAGAAACATTGCTTCTATTTATATATAAATATAGTATGAAAGCAAGGCTGAGTTGGTAATGAGAACGTATAGAAAGCTGGTCAATTAAAACCTACTAATTGGTTCATAAAAAAGAAACGACCAATCTCCCATAGAAACTATTCAACACGCAATATGAAATGGCTGCTGTTTATCGTGCTTAATAAACATGCGCATGCGTTGGTCCACAGTGCCATTGATCGTTTATATTTAAATTTTCATTACACTACGCGGAAATGTCAAGGAAAACACAACTAAGTGATATTTGTTTGAAATATATATATATATATGTACATGTTTATACGAATGTACTCGAGAATATAAAAATGAGGACGCTATTGGTTTAATAACTGTAATTAGACCTTTGCATTATAATGTAATTTACTAAGTAAAACCTTTAATTTTATATTCAATTTTAATTAATGCACACTAATGTGTGACTTAAAAATCACCCGTACCTTGAACGTTAATATGATCTCTAGCAACACTAAAAAATTCCTTACTAACATGTTTACAAGATAGAGATTATGCGACAATGCATGTAAGTGTAGTTTTATTGCGCTTTGCCTTTGTAATTGCATTATACAATGCTGAATGATTACTGCAGATGTGTTTTACAACATGTTCGATTCATACGATTTATGTATAGTAATTTTTTTCACAATTCTTTGACTACGATTTATCATTGTAATACATTTTAGTATCAGTAGTATATATAAGCTATGGCGTCCAGCTGATATATTTAGTATCAGTGGTATATACTGATCTCAAAAGGTGCCATTGCTATACATGTATATTGGGACATCGTGTAACATAGTATGTGACTAAACAAACCATCCTGCATGTACAATATCCATTTCATACCATGTAAAATGACCGACATTCGACTTACCAATGTACTTAATGCAAATGTACTTGATAATCCCTATTTGGCAGATCCAGAAAACATGACTAAGAGCTGGAATGGGTAAGTACAAAAAATGACAGTCACCAAAACTTGACGGGCACCAAAAATTAAGTGTGGGAGGGGTAGGAACAGCAGTATAATATAAGCAGTATAGGATCTATTTAAATTGTCTAAAAAGAGGCAGAGAACACCATTCCCTAAATCCGATAATGATTACCACCAGAGTGCTTAATACTCAGCATTTTAAATAACTGTCGTTATATGCGAATAAGTTCAGTAGTGAATTTCAAACAGTTCACGCACATTACTCCGCACCGGAATAATCTAGGCTACTGATTCCGGTCATTTTGCAATGTTCCTTCGTTCACGTTTTTGAACCAAAATCTTGCAATAACGAAGGAGTTATGTTCTCTATCGGCTGGAAAAACTGAAGTTGAAACGTGCTAAATAGCACGAAATAACAAATAACAAGCGATAACATTGTATGCGACGGCTATTAAAAATCTGCCGATAATTAAGCCACACAAGCAGATTGTTCGTTAGCCTGGTTAGGTTAGTTTATGGGAGCATTTTTTCAAAGACGTTTTGTCGGCTTTAGGTACTTGCGAAGTTTCGTCCGCGATAAAAACACGAGTAATCACTTGCGATCGATCATAGACGACAAATAGGCATTGCGTTCGCAATACCAATTAATTCTTGGGAAAGTCTTTCACTCCAAGTCTTTGCCTACGTGTGTTTTGATGGGGTCATGGGGTGTAGAGTACAGAGTTGAATTCAACCAAATGCTCAGTGGAATATTTACATTATAAAGCCGACCAATTAAACTTCATGGAAAACCAAAAAAAAATCGGTTTCGATTTGCAATTTAGTCCTTCTCTATACTTAACTTGTTATTTCTTGTCAAACAAAAAAGCTGCTTTTACCATAATATTTACTGTAACTTTAATGGAAACTATTTCTGAACAGAAACTTTGCAGAGCCTTAAGATTCGCACGGCACCATTGACAAATTCACTTGGACCTAGCAGAAAAATCATCACCTTCGAATTGTTCATCTCTATGGAACAGGATGTACAGTGTTACACCATTAAATTGTGCAGCAAAACGAAGCACGGTCATAATTAAAAAGGGCCGTTATTGCGAGGTATGAGTACACTTTACTGTGCAACGTTCAATTGCACTCCTAAATCTTTGATTCTGGCCTCCTGCGAAGCCGCGATTTTATGCTCACCCTGTTTTCCCCGTTCGATAGTTTGCCATTCATGACGTAGCGCCCACGTCACGATCACATGATTATCGAGCATTAGGCACGGCGTGTACGTCCCAGTTCGCAAGTGTACTTCAGTGTGTGTCGGAGCTCAGTTAGCTCAGTTTAAGTGTGTTCGTTCGCTGCAACGAACCTCGCGCCACGAAGCTCCACTCCCTCTCAGTTTCTCTCCGCTCGCTCTCAACCTTTCGGCTATCTTTATCTTTTTGTGCGGGCAAAAAGAAACAACCGACTGTGACAATGCGGAGTGCAACATCCACGCACCCATCCAAGTTCGCTCAGGAAATATAATACAGCGAATAGCTAAGCAACCCATCTCAAGATTCGAGTTTTCAGTTTTCAAAGCTATCCAGTGTAATTAGAGCTGCTAATTGTCGCGGACTTCGGGACTCGTGCCGCGTGAACTCTTCGGGATTTTGACCTCGCGATCACGTGGTTCGCCGCCAGCGGCGAGGAATGAGCCCGGTACGCAGTCTTGACCTCCCAGTCCGAGCCTATTTGTGCCCTCTTCAGCGCAATTGAGATTCTCCACTTGATCCGCTCTCGCTACTGCTCGCCCGGGATTTGCTCGTGAATCTTGCACGTGCGACTGACAGTACGATGCCGCCATCTTTAACCTCGACTTTTGACCCCCGTGGACTGGTCACGGCATCCAGGCTGACCAGAGCCGTCGTCTTGGCTCTCGTTCTGGGCTGCCACTCTCTCTGGCTCCCCGTTGCTGGTAAGCTCCGCTTTCCTCCAATTTTGTCCGTTCGAACGGATTGAGATGTTCATTAATTAATGCGGCAATTAGATAAGGCGTGATTAATTTAGCCTCCTTAATTACGCCATCGAATTCGAGGAGATTACACGCGTTCGGGCTAACTGAGTCGCGCTTAAGCACCTTTGTTTTTATTTTCCGAAAAAAAAAATTGGGATGTTTTTTTCGTTGTTGTTGCTGTTGCTGCTGGGCTAGCAGATCACGTATCGCCGATGCATTGTTTGTTTCTGTAATCGCGAATTGTATCGAGAATCGGCCTAGCGTGGAAGCAGTTTAATTGACAATTGTGCAGGGCGATGCTGCCTGCTGTAAATGATTCTAACACATTAGTAGCAATCTTCTGAAAAGAGGACTGTAGGGATCGTTATGTGATGATTCGAACTGCAAGGGTAATTTCTGTTACTGCTGATCGGAATCACAACATGGATTCTTTTCCCACAGTGATGATTTTATAATATCGCATCCTTAGGGTCTCTTGAAGTTGGTTCCATCATGTTGAAAAATGCTGTGTTAATTAATTAAACGTACAAATTGTGTTGGTTTATTGTTGGGAAACTTAACGTGTTACAAAATTATGTGATTGAGATTGGTTGACATGCTAATGTGGGCTTTCTTCATAAATATAAATTACTCAAACTTTATACTTTGTTTCGACATGCTGCGTTTTAAATTAATTAAACGTTTAAATACAGATTATTGTGAAATTTTGAATTTATCATTGTTTTGTAATGTAATTGAATATTTTGAGTGTAACAGGTTGGTTCCATTATATGGGTCTTACTGTGAAGATGTTGGAACCTACATAGGAATTTGTTGGAACTCACAAATAATTTGGTAGAAACCAATTTCCTATTTAATGTTACCATGTTCAAAAACAACATTGTTGGACCCTACATTCCTACATGATGGTGCACAGACAGTAGAGACTCCGGATTGTAATTGCACGTCTTGAGTTCAATTAATTTTTTTTGTAGGCAGGTCACCATTACTCCACCTTTAATTATGAACACATAAAACACGCTAAAAATCGAAGCTATTATTCATATAACGACGTTGCGCTTCCTCGAACCCTATTAGATTTGCCTTGAATATTCGAATCACATAATCCAAAAAATTCTCTTTGATGTTAGTGGAAAACTAGGATTTGATCGTGGAAAGAGTCAATTTTAATGATAAGCGTATGCATATTTATGTGCAGTATATGATGGCATGGTTGTTTGGTTTTTCCGTTATTTCACGAGGCCTAGGGCAAGTTTATTCTTATAGAAAGGATGAAAAACTTCGATAACGTTCGATTTAGAGAGAAATCATCCGGAATCCGACCGCCTCTAAACATCTGCTACGGATAAATGGCCCGGGGTTTAATATTCTTTCTGTCTGTTTGCGGTTAAAAAATTAAATAAAAATACAATAATACTCCATTTAAATGGCATGTATAAACAAACTTCTTATATACGTGTATAATAAAACGTACAATAGCAATAATAAAACCTCGGTGCAAGTCATGATACAGTTATAGATGTTGTTTTGTATGTTAACTTGGCTGTTAGAGCTGTAATTATCGATCTGCGGCCATTTAATTCCATGTGATTCATTAGTTTGCGTGCAAAAAAGTGTAGTCTTTATGGTGCGGTATAGGTCATTTTGTGGAGTGATTACGTGTGCGGATCGAAACTATCGCCTGAAATAAAGCAACTCAAAATGTCCTTGGCTTTGTGATGAGTGCTTTTCAGCGACGTCTTACAAAAAACAAGTAAATTAATTGATAAATGCCTATTGTGTGCACCCAACTAATTAATTGCAAAAAATTCTTACTTCGATTGCGCAAAGACTTTGAAACCTGTAACGGAATCTTGCTTACATTGTGCGTTGTATGTTCATGTATGTTGAGTTGAGTTTTTCTCATATTTGACATAAGCATATTAAGCTTTTCATAAACAAACGAAAGTTGTAAATTTACCGAAGGTCAGTTTTGGTGTCACTACAGTAAATAGCAAAACGAAATTAATTTATTACTTGCTTTTATCGATCTGCTAGGTATAAAAAATTGCCTTACATTATCTTTTTTTCTGAGGTATATTTTTTTCCAAACGTTTTTATGGATAAACATAAAAGTGGATGCTTCTGAAAATAAGGATTTCCTCATATTGAATTTACATGGAAGTTGTGTGGCTCATGCTTTCAAGATACATCGATATTAGGATGTCTTCAAAGTATTTACAGGTGGAAATACTTTTAACTTGTTTTGTTTCCACGTTTTTGATTTCAGAATCTCCCAAAATTATCCCAAAATTCGTGTTCCATGATTTTCTTTTCAAGCCATTTTGTGCTGAACATTTATAATTAGCGAAACTTTCATGTTTTTTTTCCCCGCTATACGAACATATACGTGTATATCCGTTGTTGCTGTGTATTTCCCGGTGGTGTGTTAATTTCTTGGAGCGGCAGGCCTATTCAACGAGACATTGTTTTAAGTGTGTTTAAGTATATTTTTATACTTTTATTTTCCAGATATCCCATGCATTAAATATGAGCCGCATAAACTCATTCATTTTTGTTATTTTCTTCCTGTCGCTGTTCGTCTCACCTTGCATTTTTTACTTTTGAAATTTGAAAGCAATTTTTCTCCTTCTGCAAAGAGCTATGACTTTTCTGCTAATGACCAAGAAATCTGACAACGTGATGTCGACTCGCGTATTTTAATATTTGCGTATTATATCTGGATTTGTGATTTACATCGCGGCAACATGCGTTAGCATCACCTGTACAAAAAAGCAATTTGAGCTTTTCCCCTTTTTATTTTGAGCGCCTTTCTTAGTAGACTTACTTTCTCTATGTTGAAACCAGATTGCTTCATTAAATTTACATCGGACGCCATATATCCAAATGTGAGTGATAGGCATTGGTAGTAAATTGGCATTGAATATCTCGACTGAGGATACATTGTGTAGACTTCATGCGTTGTTGTCTAACACTTTTTACATTTTATGCATTTCCTCTACTCGAAGCACAATCTTCATTTTGAATGTCTTTACACGTATGCGGTGGTTCGTGAAGTTTGGGACTATAGCCATTTAGTTTAGGACTATTGTGCGCCGTATGAAAATCTCATGTAAATGCATGCAATTTTAATGTTAGCAAACCATTACTATTTATTTATCTGCGTGCAAACGTATTGCGCAAAAGCGAGGGAAACTAAGACTGCAAAAAGCTATTTGTCTGATCTCCTGCTCACCCCTTAGAAAGGATATCTGTAGCGCACACCGAATACTCCTATAATAAGCTCTTTAATTACTGAATGCTACTGATGGCGCATGGCATTGCTCTTTGCATTGCAAACTACTGATGCAAAAGATTATCTGTTGAATAATAATGAGAGAATGCCTGAAATCACTTTTTTTCTTGAAATGGTTTTCTGGAAAAAAGACTGCAAAGGAAATGCATGTGCATGTATTTTACCTCACTAAAATTGTTCATAAATAATGATAGGTATTGAAAGCTAACTACACGAATGTTATTAGAAAGACACGCTAGAAAATATAAAATGCAGACAATTACGATTAATTATTGCATGTTAACGTGATATAGCCTTTAACGTCTCTTCTGTATCAAATTCTATTTAATTATAAGAACCTGTGATTCTCAGCTGCTAGTAACTCGACACATACCTCGCTAGACAGCCGCTCTTTATGCGGCGTTTTGGTATAACGGCATTTTTGTTGTAAACCCGTGTTTCCTATTACGGCGTATATTTCATTACGCGGCCAAAAATAATGAAACGTGATGTTTTTAACACAAATACGTGTAAGTCATCCTCATTTTACCCTTTATATTGGTATCACCCTCAATGCCCTGTTTAATTTGGATGAGCAATGCAACCTTGATAATTTGTTTTGCTGAGATAAAGAGAATTATCATTTGAGCGCTAACTTTAGAAAAGGCCAGTGACAGCGATGGTGTCATGGAATATTTAGCTATTCAAATTGATTGATGTATTTTTATTTTTAAATTTTGTTTTGGTTCTTTAAAGCTATGTAATGAAATATTAATTTAAAATTAAATAACATTTACATTCATGCATTTTAGCCAGCAACAAAATATTTTCTTATTTTTTAAAATTAGATTTGGAACGTATTCTATGAAACTTATATAGGTTTATATGTAAACACATGTTTCGTTATTTACAATTTCGCTTGGCAACCAACATTCCTGGAACGTATCTATTCAGTTAAGCGAGGCGTGATTGTAATTAAGACTGGATATAATTAAGGTGTTTATGCATTGCTGAAATAAGATAGATCTATGAGTCAATGTATTGGTAGGCCTTCATAAATAAATTTAAGGTCATTGTTAAGAAGTGCAGTGTGCTGGATACAACGTTGAAGTTTCTAAACGGTATAATTTTCAGTAAAAAATGGTTACAGAAATGACGATTTTGTCCTTATCTTGGGCAAATTGTTTCCAATTCAATGAAGACATATATCATTAAATAGTATAAACAGTCTACGTACACTGTAATAAATAAGATGGGAGTCCGTAACTGTAAATATCCATTCCTTATTGACCAACAGGGTGTTATACTCGGTGGAATTGGCCTTCATTCTGCTAATGCTAAGTACACCCTATACCTAAATGTTTACTGGCTTCCATTGTCTTTTTATGACAACATCGCATGCATGGTCTCCAGTAAATGGCAAATATCCAGTAACATTTCCTCATAAACACACGTTCCTGTCCATTTTCTTAATTTTACTTAATTGCTGGAATCGTATAAACCAATCCTCTTCTTCCTGTTGCCCGCTTTTATAGCAGCGTGTTAGCCTGTATCCCTAATCTTCTTTGAGTGTCTCGATGCTTTCTATTAAATCTGTAGCTATTAAACATAGTTGGTTTAATACTCTCACTGTATTCAATCACAGACCAAGTGCATCCAGAGGGCATTACATAGAAATGGTACTGCTGAGTCGATGGAATGAAATGTCAAGTGAATTCAATAAGCATTAAACATTTCCTGTGTTATCGTATTTGAAAGTAATTACTTTTGAATGGTAATGTACATTTTGTACATCGAAATTGCACTTGTTTGATTAAAGTCATAAATAGTAGTATCAGACTGATTGCATAAGATCACATGATTGGTACATGCGAGCATAAAAAAACAGTTGGTGTGTTTACTTTAAAAGTTGTTTAAAGGTCTCCTAAGAATAACAGCCTTGAATAACAAAATTATTAAATCGTCAGTAATTGTGTCGCGTATTGCGTATCATGATCTTCATGTATGTAAGACGATTGCTTCATATTCATTCCTTTAGTTTGAACGAGCAATTAAAAAATTCATTAAACCTTTATTTGGGATTAAGTTTCATAGAATGGCATAAGAACCATGCAGCAGCACCAAATTAACGAGCATAACGTTAATATGCACATATTCGCCGGCTTATCCGGTTATTATGGCCGTAAACAGTGGCATAAAATGTTAGGGTTTGTATGAAACGGCCTATAAGCGCACGGTTCATACTTATATGGCAAACAGGTGCTGATGAAGGTAATTGCAAAATTAGAAATGCAATTATTTCTGAGTCATCCTCGGGACAATTAAAGTGACTTTAGGCGACATTCGAGCAATTCTTGCATCGCAAACCCAACTTTATGATTCAACCTGGACTGTTAGGCATATTGCACCGCAGATGTCTATATATGCAAGTGTGTCACACGTAGAAGCAGTCTTAATTTTATTACTGTTCTGAAAATGCAATGCCCTATTGTCGACTTCAAAATGTTCGCGGCCTCGATACAGTAGAAGACCTTTCCAGGAGTCCGGCTATGTCTGTACATAAAGGAAGTCGTTGAAACGCTTTCATTGTTTCATTTCCGTATTCGCAGAGAGCAAGCAGCGCTTAGCAGCCATTTGCAACTTGGCCAATGGTCTAGCTCTAGTCCACCAAAAGTTTGTAAATATAATAGCACTTCGTTCGTTAGTTTCAAACTAGGGATTTGTCCTAAACAGTCCATTAAAAAATCGACTTTTTGACTCCACCTCTGGTATTTTATCGCCCGAATCGGACAACCCAGCAGTTAACCACCACCTCGAGGTTGAGCTTATAATTAACAGATCAATACTTCCGGACGATGTTATAAAAATGACGTAATTACGGGTCATTATTTTAGATAAATGATTGTGAAATGAACTCCTTTGGTGGCGTTTTTTAAGCAAATCATAAAATTGGAATAAACGGCCAATAAACGGACCACCATGCCACCGGGGGTGTCACCTTGTGTGGTGGCCATTGATAAGGTTTTACTGTACTCACGAACTGTTTCAAGCTTTCTGACCTGTAGGTCTACCCCCTTCCTTTAGATCATTATCATCCGAATTTTACGAACCCCCAAGAAATTCCTCTAACCTCAAACGTGCTTTGTGGACGGCCCTGACATAAACCCCAATTTTTGTTTTTAAAAAAGTTGACTTGTTGAAAACGTTAGTCTTAACAATGAAATTTAACTTGATTTTCCATTACTATTGTGTAATGATAAGCTGAATAAATGTGGACACGTTCTATGTTGTCTAAAACAACGATAGACCTACAGTGTAGTTCTGCGTTAAAAAGCACACTTATTTGGCAAATAGTTTTTCTATCATGGTTAATACATGTACATGCTGTTGTATTAAGTGCTGTTATTGCGATTAAGAAATGTTTTTATCGCATTCAGTTTAGAATTTATATACTTATAGGCCTATGTAATGAATAATGCACGTGATAAACAGGAGTTTTGTTAAAAATACGCCTGCACCCGAAAAAGCGTAGATTTTAATCTCGGAAATTGACATTTTTTTCGTTGCTAATTTCTATCGATCTAAGTTAATACCGTAACTCGTCATTCTCCATTATGCCCAGTTGCTTGAACGGATCCGGTATCTCGTCAACTTTCTTGCGAATAGTGTTTCGACTTCTTTCTCAGGCTTTTGCAGCTGCACAGCTCGCTCTAGCTGTATTATGCCTGATGCGATGGGGGCATCATTTCAGCCGGATAAAACCCAGCCACATGAAACTTTAATTGCAAAAGCTCATTCGCTATTTTTTAGACGTTGCATTAGTCGTCAAGACAATCCGAGCTCCTTAGCTCTTCTTTCTCTTAATAGCGCGTGTGTCTGCTAGGTTTCTTTGCTTAATGTACAAAACAGTTTACTATAGGGAATCAAGGACTCGCGATGCTATGCGCAGGTTTCAACCACTGCATCTTGCTGTTTTGCTGGTAAACCACGCCAGTGGGCCGGGGGTAGATTGCGCTTTTTAGATTAGCCTACACGTAGGCCTACTTTATCCGAACATTTTAAAGGTATGCACGTACGCGTGTGCTGAGTGGTCTCGTTGGATTTCTCGTGTGATTTGGCATGATGCGTTCGAACTAGCTTGTGGGCTAAATTTGCTCATATTTTACAGTTTTATGAGAAAACTAGTTTAGTCCGTGCACTTTAAAATCACTTGGGATTTATTAATTATCGTGATTGCAGTACTTAGATCATCAATCCTGAGCCTCCGCATCACCAGTCCGAAGACTATAAAGGCACTTCCGCTCCAACTTTCACAGTCAATTCACCAAGTATGCTCACACCAGAGTACAGTGTGAGCAATCCAGTTGCGAAACACATTAATCTAGGCACCGCTGGTAACATGGATGACAAGGGAAGTCAACCCTGGAGCCCCCACCCGCCCAGCAGTGCTACAAATTGCTCATTGATAATGGCCATAGGCTATAAGAAAAGTTACCTTCATTTTATTTTGGCATGCTCTTCCAAAATCTCAGCACCATCTTTGATTAGCTAAGGAATACAAGCTTCATATAGAGCCATCTAAAGAATTAAGCAATAACTACTGTAGATGCAAGAAAATATAACAGCCATTATGTTAGCAAGTATTACAATTAACTATGTCGAACTTGGTTTTTTTTACAAGATGATCAGTTAGGTTTACGTACTTCAAAATCATTTGATTTTAATTTTACTTGTGACTGCAACAGTTGCAGCTAGAAAATTTGCAAGCAGCGAATGATTGCGGTTTGTAGTAATACTTGCACCTTTAATTGCACATGCTCCAATACACTCGCTTTTCAAAATGTTCCGGGAAAACGATGTTTGTATTATTTATTTTTACTTCCAAACGTAATGTTTATGATTTTAGGCCAGCATGGTTTGTGCGAACGTGGTTTGCCTGCTCGCAGCCAGTGATGCGTGTCTTCGAAGCAAGCAATTAACATTGTATTTGACTAGAAGCAAATTGTACCAACCCATTTCTGACAGCCATCTACCTAATGGCACTCTACAATCACCTGTATAACGCCAGGAAAGGTGACTACAAGGACATTATACCATTAAAGCAAATAACGAAAGTTCCATGCACAGCAGCCAACGTGCATTTCCATATGCTCCGTCGAGTAATCTAGTGTATGTTGACCAGTAAATGTTCGTGGATTTCTTATTCTTAACAGTGATGATGCTGATATTTTGTCGTTACTTTGAAAAATTGCAAGGTTTGAAAAGCAAACAACCAGTGTAATCACAATAGGTCCAACTGTTAAGTTAAATATAATCTAGTAAGCTCATCAAACCATGCAATACTGTTCAATTATATATAATCGTATGTAATAACCATAAAAACACCAACGTATGACAGAGATGCATGTGTATAATATTTAGGCAATGATTAAGGGAGTAAGTATCCAGTGCACATGTATAGTATCACATAAATGCAAAATTTAAGGATTTTTGGTTGAAAAAACAAATTGTGCAAACCTATCAGTTTCAGAGATGTACCATAATTTAATACATTATTTTTATCATTAAAGTGCAGTTAGTACAAAATATAACGACAGTAATTTAAGGTGTGAGGTGTTACTTTTTTGGACAAACAGTTTTCAACAATACGAATATGACAACTCTTCCATAATGCACGCTCATACATGTATGACGTTTCTTTCCTTTCACATTTCCTACATCGCCTTTTTATAGTTTAATGCTTGAGAAGTTATTCTAGACAAACATTATTTTTCTGTTGTTGTATTTATTTACTAGATTTCTGAAATATTTATATTGGCTCGTAGGGTTGCCATCCCTAACAGTCATTATGGTTTGTTGTTGTTCAGAATTTTCAATTTTTTACACTATGTATTGAGAAAAAATAAGACTACCGTATTGTTTTTGCACATAATAGTAGCTTATTCTTGATGATGTTGGACCTCTCTTGATTGGCCTTGCACGCCATCATCTAATGACGAAATAGACCCAGCAATTTTCTGGCAGCTGTTAATAACAATCCCATTTTATAAGCCAGGATGGATGTTTAATGAGATTATAATGAGGTTGACGTCACGAAAAAGAATATGCCGAAATTAATATGTATTGCACATATGCGGGGCTTTAATTTTATGGCTCATGCAAATTCATACGGTTTAATGTAATAGTGTATGACCCATTTAGATGTAAAAAAACTACGCAAAAAATGCAATTTCATAAATTGCTTCATACTAAAGAAAACCACGCCAAAAAAATCCATTTTTTATTAGTTGTCTAGATGAAAATGTCTGTTTGGATTCTTTTTCGGTTATAGCAAAATATGAACATTAATATGCACATTTAAATTATTCGTTTACTAAGAGCTTGTGCGCCAACTGAAAATGAAGTTCTGGACGGACTGAAAATTTATAAATATAATGAAAAGTCGAGCGTGAGTTATTGTAAAGATAAAAATGATGTGAAACGAGATTGTAACAATAAATGGGGACATGCTCGAGAAACAAAAGAAAGTTGTGAAGCCAGTAGATAAAACGCTGAATAAAATCTAAGTGTATATGTAGGATTAAAATACCAGTTTGATGAATAGAGCCAGCGGCGGTAGGCTATATTAATAGCATCAGTCCTGTAGTTGAAATGTATATGACCGTAATATGTAAACAAAAACACGAACAAAAACGAACTTTTATGATTGGCAACGATGATAACGGCGAATGTGATGGAGTGAGATGCTTGTAATGCGTCGGATAATAAATACAAAAGGAAACGAGAGATTATATTCAAGAAAAATGACTTACTGTATGGATGCCTAAATGAAATGTCCAAGTCATTTTTTTGTAGTTAAAATGCTTTTCAAAGGCGTTTTTCCCCGTTTGTTTGTTATTCTTGATTAATTTAAGCGAATGAGCACTTGCTGCCACTAAACTCAAAGAAAAATTCGGACCTGATGGAAATCACCACGGTTCAGTATATTTAGTCTCAATAATAACCCTACTTTTCTCTAAAAAAAAATAAGGGCAAACACCCTGAATATGGAATCAAAGATAACACACAAAAAAAGAAAAAAAATGCTTTAATTACTTCCATTTATAAATAGGACGTATTTTTCGGCTGACAGTGGCAAAAATACTGTATATGGCATTGTGATCATGAAATGTTATTTATTGACAAAATATTGTAAATTTTGATATTTCTTCGCCGTTGATTTATTACATTATCTCATTTGTTTTGCATGTCAGTGGTACCTCATCTGGTTTCTGTTGGCGCCAAAATAAAGGGAAAAAAGGAGCTAAAATAACTTTTCTACCACTTGGCGTAGGCAATGCAGTGAAAACGTTATTTAAATCGATCTGTGGAGTAAGCGGAACTGGAACGTTGCTTTATGATCCAGCGATAAAAAAGTTTTTTTAAAAAAAAAAATGCAAGTGAAACGTTTTGTGTTTTTAATTTTTTTTCCCGTACGATGACGATACACAAATTTCATGCGTATGTAGAAAAGTTGGAATTTATCAGTTGAGCTATAAATAAACTGAAGACATTTTGCCTAATTGGGCGACATCAAAAATAGTGCTAATATCACCGAATTCCGTACATATCCAAGATCTTTAGTTGCATTCGTAGGAACGCAGCCGTAACACGTAGGGGCAGTGCAGGTAAAGATCAAAGGATTGAGCGGGGAAATGTTCACAAATAGCGTGGAATTTCCACACGCGTGTTCTCTCACTTCCCCCTTGGAATTTCATTTTATTTTTTGTAAGCATTTGGTGGCGCTGACCTCCATCCCAACTAGAGCTGTTTCCTGATAATCTATCCCTATCTTTCCCAACGGCACCCTCGAGACGCATAAAGGAAGACAAAGAATTGATTGAGTCGAAAGGCCACTTGCGCATACATAGGACCAACAAGCTCTTGCCACCACTGGTGACGGCAATTCTCGCGGCTAGGAATTTCATGATAAGCTTACTGATTTAGTTTTCAGTCCCCAGATTTCAAGGTGTCTGCCTGCCAATCAGGGATGAAATAATTCGACACGGAAACGGCCGACTGAAAAAAAAAATGGTTGTAAATGCAGTGATGGGTCAATAGAAATGCAGGCATCTCTTACATTTTTTGATGGATAATTTATAGTCGCCCAATGCCAATTAAGATTTCAAGGAAATCACAGCCAATATTGAACAGTTTTTTCATTTCAACTCAGTATAAAATTGTCAGCAAATATATGCAATGTTGTATAGCGGATATGGGAAGTGTAATCCATTAACCCGTGGCATTTTCTTTAAATTTTTTATTCAACGGTTAACACCACATTTTGATGGTCACCGTCTTGAATGCCAATGGGCTATTCTTTGGAAGAAATTCCAACGTCAAATAGCATGCAAAAAATAAGATAAATAGTATGGATCAACCCCTGGTGAAAAGATCAGTAGACCTACATGTATGTGATTCTCTACTGATATCATGATAACATTAGTGATATGACTATATTTCTATGCAGATATCAATACGCTTAGTGATATAGCTATTACAGTGGTTTTATGGACTATTAATATCAGTATGTTTAGTGATATTACTATTTTTTTCTGTGATATCACCACATATCAGAATATTTGTATTAATATGCTGTGTTGATTATTTTGATCTTTCCACCAGGGGCATACAGTTAATATTGTAATGTTAACATTTAGTTAGTGATATCGCTTATGGAAAACATGTAGTAATTAACATGTAGTTTTCACTTAAATATTTGAAATAATCCCGCATACGTGCTTAGGCTTTAAGATTGTTTAATTTTATTAATCCCTAATTTGAATCCTAAATTACTAAAAGATGCCACTTACGTTCAGAAGGAAATGATACAATTTATCTTTATTTCAATTGTATCATATCATATTGTGAAATGCTTTCCTGCTTCAATGCTCGAATTGGAACACGTTAGCACCTGTACATTTGTGTACAGCATGCAAATGGACAGCGCATTATTAGGTTGATTCACGGTGAACTAAAAAAAAAGGTTTCAATTTTTAGAATAGGCGAGATGCATCAGCACCTCGTTTGGTAATAAACTCCTTTATAGTAAATTTTGCGTTGGTATTCCTGAATAACTCGATTGGTTTTCCCCGGCATCAGTACGTTCAGACGTACGCTCGAGTTGTTTTCCACTGAAGCCAGAAATGACCAATTAGCTTTGATGGACGTTAAGGTCTATTATCTCTCAACTATCTCTTACGCAATTCAAATGTCGTACATGTAACACAACGCTGGATATCGGTCAAGAAATGTAGTTTGCTACGTGGCAATATCACCTCGCTCTTTTTATTAAATTAAAAATTGATGAATTAAAGTGTTCGTTTGTACATAAGGTTAAATCCTAAAGGAGATTCTTAGACGTTTGGTATTTTCCTTTCATTTAGTATTGGTAAACTCAATTTGTTACCCGCTTTGGCTCTGTAGATTCATTTCGAGGTTTAGAACCAGTCCCTAGACAGATAAGGGCCCTTTCCATCACCTGAATCTTAATATTTCCGAAGAACATGAAGCCCCAAATAATAACTTTCCTGCGGGGTTATTCAAAGGTATCCGCACACAATAAATGGTGAGGTTGAACCTTCATTTCATACATTAATGGTCGAATTGTAATAAAATAATAATTATTTTGGAGATAGGAATAAGGGGATACTTTTAACGATAATAATTCTGCCGGGGTTGTGAGGTTTCGGTGCCTAGAGCTTTGCTTGTTCAAGAAACAAATTCGACATAAGACGTGCGGAATAAAGTTACAGAGTTACAGAAAAAGTCAACAACAACAATCAAAGGTAAAGGGAGCATAACCCTTATAGCTGAAGAATGTGAAAGTTGTAGGCCTATTAAAATGGTTTATAAAATTACAGAAATAGTCGATTTGCTTGAAATGTCTCTATTGAACTCTTATTCTAAAAATAGGCGCAATCCTTGTAAATGCGTATTATAGTTTTCCAGTTTCTTAATCGATTTCGAAATAAACTGGGCTAATATTAAGTATACATTGCTGAAAAACAATGTTTGTGTAGCCTGTTATGAATAATGCAATAGATAAAGATAATAAACAGACGGCTATGTAGCTATTTGTTTAGTCTAATCTGAATGAAAATATGCTTTCAACGAATTAAATATGATGGTATTGTTGCCAGTATCAGTATGCCCAAATCGAATTAAGCATGCTGAATGCAAATTTAAAAATATCCATTTTCTTTCAGTTTCTCCGAGCGCATGCATAAAGATACATAAAATGTGGTGGTATATTAAAATTATGGGAGCTGGAATTCAAGGCAAATTCAGAAAAGCATCTACTAAAATCAATCCCTGTGGAGATTTGTTAGTATGGATTTTTAGCAATAAGTGATGTGAGTTGATATGGCAATAATGAAAGTTGTCGTTATCAAGTCAACCAATTTGTGATAGTGGTTATTTCCTTCTTAATGCTAAATGTGACGCAAATATATCGGGATTTCTTTTTTTCCCTATACAAATATCCCTTTCTCAGTAAAAATGCCCACCATGCAAAAAATGTCCTGTTTATTTGTAAATGAAATAAACTTGAAAGGAAAACCTCGTTTTTGGATGTTGTATATGTAATTTCTAGTTTTTTTTAACTTTTAATAAATAAGCAATACATTGTTAAACTAAATCAACTAATCCAGACTAGTGGACAACCAGTTCTACGTGACAAAAAATAAATGTAGCAGTTATAATAAGTATTCAAAGCAAAAACGTTCAATTTGTCCGCATGGTGGGAATCCTTTTGGGTTTGTGCATGAGATCTAATGGAGTTCTTTTTTAATTTTCTTACTTCTTGTCACAGTGTGCATGGAAGAGGGAGAGAATATGTCGACCATGCTGGTGTATACATACTGCATACGTGGAAAATGGGATTGTGAGGATTATGCCAAGTGCTTCCGTTTTGGTGGTAGGAATGTGCGACTCCGTTCCTCGTAGATAAGGCCTGCAAGTGATAAATCACCTAAGTCCCGCGTGGACTTGTCTTCCATGGCACGTGTGGTGGCCCCTTGCCGTGTGGTGCCTGGGTGCTTTATCCTCCTGGACATTTAAACGATGCTGCTAGACATTGTCGACCCTTCCATGGCAGCGACTCCTCCTTTTGGCGTTTGCCGTCTTGATATGCATCCACTGACATAATGGAGAGTGGCTGTTGAGGCCGGGCAGAAGCAAACGGGATTGCGGGGGTCTTAAGTGAACTGTGACAACACAATCTGATGCAAACACGCGCGCGGTGAACAGGCCAGACTTAAAAGTACGCAGTTCGACAACCCCTTCTGCCCATCCAAATAAGTAGATGTTTGCGAAAGGGACAACTGACGACATGAAAAATGCCAGAGCTCTGCGAAAGGCCATCGAAATATCTCGTCCAATCGCCCGATGGCAACAGAGATTTATTCAGTCCGTCTGTCACGTGACCCTCTCCCTATAGGTTCGTCAAAGGCATTTTCACACTTTCATCAAATGTCGTAACTGCTTTCGGCAGATTTGCTCCTATTAGGTTCTGTTAAGATAAGATTTTAGAAAATGAATGGAGGTCTCTACCTAAATGTTTTTCACGATCGTTTATTGTTGATCACGCAAATGCTCATTTTTTTTGAAAATCGTGGACTAAGTCCGTTTTTGCCACGCACAAAAAATGATAATTTGCTGCCGTTTATTAACAGAGGTGAAAATATATAACATGCTATTGGCAAGATATGAACATAACTTGCACAAATTCATGAAACAGAACCTGCTTATATGTACACATATATGTCCAAAGTAATGAAAACAGTGTGCGTAACTTACAGAATTCTTATATCTAACTATCCCATTCGCAGTAAACAAATTGTGATCTGTTGTTGAGTGGCTTTACGAGCAAACGAATATATTTCTGTTAAATTCTGACATATAAAATGTTTTGCATGTTAAAGTGTGTGATAACTGTTTGAGGGGGCTGAGATTTATAGTGGTGTATGTCACAAAACGTAAAATTTGAGTTAAACCTAAATTTCACATTCCGATAATATAGTCCATCAATACGAATGAAAAACTTGATTTTCACAAAACACGAATTGCGTGACATACATCACCATGATTCTCAGTCCCTCAATTTAACAATAATTATGTGATAATTATATACTTATAAATATATAAAATTATAAATTATTAGCAGTGATCGTGAACGAGTGTATCGCTATTAAAAGCGATAAATTGTAACTTAATGCTGCGGAGTGCTTAGGGTCGCAACTGAGTTATCACCAACACTCCTGCATTCTGACTACAAATCTTAATGTTTTGTTAAGTGTTTAGCCACTTCACGGAAGAGGGCCTTTCTATGCCGTTCTCTTCGCTAAACCGCTGTTTGACACCCTATTTTTAAGTCCATCAAACTGCATTTTCAACGTACTTTTTACGCGGTTAAAACTTGGGTCACGTTGACAAATGGTAAACGTAACAAACACGCAACATAACAGACGCGAAATTTTCGATGGCATTGCCACTTTAAAAACAGGAAACGTGTCTGAGCAGCCTGATAGCTAACATACTTTAGCAGGCATTGAAAAAGGAATTACTACACTATTATCACATTATTAAAAGATAATAAAAATGAATAAACATCATGATAATTATCTTATACTTAAAGTTTGTTCACTATTCCCTTCCATGCAGCATCCATATTTTGATTGTCGCTGTATCAGCACATCTTGTGTCAGTTTGATCATAAACTCGTGGTTTGGAATCTGAACTTGGTAACTCCGACAATGACATATTTGGAGGATGTTTTGCTGGTCGGGTCTGTGCCTGTGTATGTCTATCTGCTTACTTTAAGGTACAGAGCACTATAGTGGATAGACCATCTGAGAGTAACTTTGGTGGTTTCTTTCGCTCTCAATTCCACTGCATCGCTAAAAAAACCGAAAGTGTGACAATGTCAGTCTTTCAAACACATCACACACCAACTTCAACAGTGACACAACTGAAAAAAATTGCAATTTACAAGAGAAACAATTTGTGGCTTGCAAATCGTTTTCTCATAGAGCACCATTGTTTCAGAGGTGAGATATCTACAGGACATTTCACCCAATGTAATACCATCTTAAACCGATTATTGTAACATTTTGAGTTGTGTCACCGTTGAAATACGTGCATGTGTGATGTTATTTTCATGAAATGCTCTTCTGCATACTCGACCGTTTTTGCGAGCAGCTCGGTTTTTACTACTTGGAATGGTGCTGATCTTTGTCCGTTTTACTCGTCTTCTGTTCTTGCTCTTTCGCAATGGGGAATTTCGAGGTCCTGTCTGGTTCGTGTATATTCATCGTCCATTGAATTTTTATGGTGGACAAGTACGGTGCACTCAAGTTTTCTGTTTTGTGCCTGCGTAAACTATTCCATTATCGGAATAGTGGAAATAGCGCATTCTCATGCGATTAGGCTTATCTTTTTTGACATGCGATACATCCGCCGAACGGCGATAATATTTTAAGGGAACGCGGATAGGGCAAAATCGTAAGGAACAAAAGCGTAGAAGTTATTATACATTCAATTGTTTCCAGCGCATAAATATGAAATATGAATGGGGGCTGAAAACTGGAATCTTTGTGCAAATGACCGTTTTCCGGCGCGTCTGCATTATCGGCAAATTTCGATTCAATAGCGTTTGAAAGGGGCGGCTATTTGCGCAAAATGGTGGCCAAACCGTATATTGTTCTACGTGTTGCCTGCAGATGCACTTGGCGTGAATTCACGTTGCGATGGTAAATACACAGTCACGTAGGAGATTCGCAGCTTTTGATTGCTTTGCTGTGCCAATTGCAGTGCAAAATGGCTTCTTAAATAGGTCGTATATATCTTGCATAATAGAACGCCTTTACACCACGGGCTCTCAAATCGTTGGCCACGTAACGTTTTCTAAGGTGGACCATGGAGACAAACCAATTCTTGACTGTTTCTCTTGACAGGCTTTGGCAAATGCAAAAAAGAAAAGTTGCCCTGCTGTGCACGTAACTCTTTCATACTTCTCTATTTTCTTTCATATTCTCTATACTTTTAAAATGGTCCTACCCTCATCATTTAAAAAATATAATTTAACATAAATAATTGACACATTTGACACAACTATTCGTTGATATACAGGTGGGCCTATGTATTCATGAGAGCCTTTAGCCCTCTGATTTAAATCTGTATTAAAGGGAAATTGCTTTTTCTAAAAAATAAATAAAATGCATGGAAATAATTGCTACCAGCTAGTGCGGTCCTGCATTCTTTCTCTTGCTATGTGTATCGTGGTTTTACCATAAAACTATAGCCAAAATCGCAGCCCTGTCACCACGTGTAACCAATCAGCAGACTTCCACCCTTCCTAGTAAATGTACATGCTTTCTTATACGGGTGCCAGAAATTCAGTGTTTTGCATTATTTGCGAACAGTTCCAAAATATCCTTTATGTTCCATAATGCATTTTCATAAAGATTGCACTTATACACACCAATCGTTTAAACTCATTTATATACAAAAATATTTCAATAACTTCGCTGTCTTATTTTCAATAGGTATAGTGCAAAATTATCCACTTTAGGAAGCATGTTGGGTAGCAATATAATTATTTGCATTATGGTGTCCGCGTCATCTGACCCTTGCACAAAGGAAGTTGAGGGTTAGCACCACCCTAGTAATTTATTCGTAATTTGCTCTTTATTTTGTTATCTGCGTACTGTCTGGCGGAAAATTACCCAGAAACATTGAAAACCAGGTTTTGGTTGAGAAATACGTTTCTCTTTTTCTTTCTTTCTTGTCTCTATTTCTGGGTTTCGCAATGATTTTCATCCGCGTAGCCACTTCGACTCTGTTGTCTTTTGGGAAATCAGAAGGTGACATTAAACCTAATTTTTAACATGTCTGAATATCTTATGACAGGAAATGGACGCGATACTCTCTAACGTGCATTTTTTTCTTTGAATTATAAATGACGAAGTTATAATTTCGTTTGAGTCACTGTTCTTCATATGGGACAAATGTAAGCTTTGAGCAAATCACATTTCATCAAGTTACGCACGGAAAAACAAATGCAGTCGCTGTTTAGAATTTTGTCGAAATAAGTTGATAACGCTATGGATTGGAGTATTGTTTAACTTTATACACAATTGACCGTTATCTTTTTCAACTTTTGAAAGTGAAGATTCTGCTGTTGTGTAGATTGATATTGCTGAAAAATAATAACTCATTGACTTTCACTTTCTCTTTAATTATTTCTATGAAAAATACATATGTACTTCATTCTTATAATGAAAATGTTAAATGTTGGTTAAGCTATAGCTAATATAAACACACCACGTCCTGCATAATAATTGCTCGTTTAAAATTATTGGGATGCAATTTAATTAATAGTACTTAGGATGCATTACTAAATAGAGCCACACCTAAAGCGTTGATTATTAGTTCAATTCAGTAAAACAACGCAGCAGATCGCGTGCTTGCTCAACTAAATAGTTCTGCATGAACCATTTTTTTTCTGTGGACCTAGGAAGCTTATTCAATTAAAACCCCACTGGGGTTTACCAAATTATTGCGATTGATGGGTATCAACTTCTAGCAAAATTTCAATTAATTAGTTTTAGGAATGGATGCATCGATGTTAGATATTTTAACAATAATTGTGATGTCTAAACACATTTTTGTTTTGAAGCATCTGTACTAAACCCGAAGCTGTTCACATCTATGATAAACAGTAGTCCATGTACTGTGTAAAGCAATCCTTGATAACGTGGTTGCAATTTTGAAAAATATGCCTTAAATTTCAATTCAATTCAACTCAGTACCCTACAGTCAGCAACTAAATGCCATATGGTAGGGGGGTCAAGCCCACTTTAAGG
>JAQIXS010002075.1:0-24879 GCA_034700785.1 Rossiulus vilnensis
TAAAAATCATGATAGATTTTTTCTCCGGGGCCCCTAGAACCCAGGGGCCCCGGGTATTTTCCCCATCAACCCCCCCCTCTTGTCGGGCCTGAACACATGTATACATGTATAAACATGTATGTATATATTTATAATATATTCTCCAAGTATTTTTTCTTATATGGTGCTCTGGTTCTTGAGAAACCAAACGCCTTTCAAATTCGCTGTATTTCAGTGTAATTAATGAAAATATGCGTCTCGGGTTTATTGCTCCAGCACGGAAATTTAGACCAACGTCAACCTCGGATTGACCTCGACGACTGCGGAGAGACGTGGGCGGTCGCCAACGACCCGCAATTCGCAGATTAAATCGACATGCGAGCCGAATTAAAAGGAGTTCACCTCCAAATGAATTTCATTTCAGGTCCATTACACTCTTGCTTCATACATGTAAATGTGAGTCAACCCCCATTGCGACCACTCTGCCCTCTTGTCCTGCTTCTACTCATGTCCACGCCTTGTACTCTGGACTCTCAGGTCCTTCATCTTATCTGATGATGCCAGAATCATCCCCTTTCTACAATCCTTGTTTTTTGCTTACAACTGAGTTCCTCCATGTCCTTTAAGTTGATTTCTGTGGCCTTCCTGGTATGTGTCCTGGTTCTTTGGCAGTGACAGCATTGGTCCTCTTTCCGGAATCCTCCCCTTTGGTGCCATTGAGCGTCATACTTTTCGTGTCCTTTGTGGCCATCCAGGTTTCTGTTCTGGATCTTAATATGTCCTCTTACCACAGAGCGGTATCGCTAGACTATGTTAACACCGACTTCCTGGTTCTTTTACCCTTGGTCATCTCTTTGGTGATGCCAGCATCATCCTCATATCTTGCTAGCACTGAGCATCTAGTTGTCCTCTTTTGTCTTCTGACTTCTTCTCCTTTCTGCTATCTCTTCGATGTCACTGAGCTTCTCTCTTCATTCACTCTTTGAGCCTTACTTGTCACCGCCCTGGTTGTCTTCAGGTCCTCTTACCCTTGCCCATCTCTTTGCCAATGCTAACACCATCCACTTCCTGCTATCTCTTTTTGATACCAATGTGATTCAGTTAGAGGATTCCTTCTGGGCCTCTTTGGTTACTGTCCTGGTTGTCTCCTGGTTCTCTTGCACTTACTGACAGTCGTCACCCTGTCATCATGAGCAATGAACATCTGCTCTGGTCCTATCCTTGCCTATTTCTTTTGCACATGCACAAGGAATGGACAGGGGGAGGACAACTCTAGGCTCCAGCAATAGCCATCAGAAGGCTCATTCAAGGACACTGGAACCAAACACTTTTTTTACGTCATACTTCCAAAATAATTCCGTTTTTTTAGCTATTTCTAAAGTGATTTCTGCTTGCATGTGTCCAGCGATCCAACCACCTGTGCTCTGCCCTGCTTCTGCCGCCTTCGTGTCCTAAAACCCCGCATAATACGAACCTTTTCCAAAACGTGACCTTTCATGCCTGGCCTTTAAGAGCTGTTTCGAAGAGCTGCTAATGGCTGATGCTAACGCTTAAGTGGGCTCTAAGTAGGCGCTTAATTTGCTGAAGTGAGATTTAACGCTGATGTGAAAAGTGACATTTCTGGGAACTTTTTTTTTTCTGCAGTCTTTGACAGGGCGCTTTTTTATGAGGGGATCATTTTAATTGGGCTTAATTAGGGGACCTGCGGCCAGAATTTAAATTAAATCAGGTTCTAACAACGAATGATCCATCAAAGGCAGCGATGCGCGATATTGATGATGGTGTTAATTAAAATTAGTGATCATTAAACCGAGACCAAGTTGACGCCTGCTTAAGTCCTTGACAAGTCCTTAAAGTTGCCTTTAGGGTCCTTTAACTTTTTCGTTTAATCATTGGAATGTTTAGAAATTGCTAAAAGTATTTGGAATACAGTATTAAAAAGTGTTAAGACTTCTTTGCAAAATGTCATTATAAACATTGTTGGGTCCTTGGAAAGTGATTTTTAACATTGTTAGGTTCTTGAAAAGCCGATATAAATATTGTAGGGTCATTGGAAGTCAATATAAGCAATGTGAGGTCCATGAAAAGTCATTATAAACCTTGTTGGGTCCTTAGAAAGTCATTATGAACAATGCTAAGTCCATGGAATGCCAATAAGAACATTGATATGTCTTTCGAAAGTTATTATAAACATTGTTAGGTCATTGAAAGCGGTGTTAGGTTCTTGAAAAATCAATATAAATATTGTAAGGTGCTTGGAAATTCGTTTTAAAGTATGTGAAAATTAATTCGGTTTTCATCTTCACTGCTGACCCCTTCAAGTGTCCACCTCACTGTCATTTGTTTCCTGGCTGACCGCTAATGACGTCATTTTTTTGTCTTTGCAGCCGGAAAAACGCCATCATTCTGAGAACCCAACTGCCAGTACGTGTTCATGCCATTATCGGTAAGCGAAAATATTTTAATATGATTTTAAAATATAACTGTTATTGTTTAGAAATATAAATCAAAGTTATTTGCTGCGTCAGTGGGGTGAGTGGTCGTTATTGACAGGTCCAAAACCCAGGCTCAGATCGTCCTAAATGGAATGTTACCTACAAATAAAAATTTTCAGAAATAGCAGATATAGACGAAAGGATATTGCATGCAAGATGTCTGGAATTTGCATCCGCCCCGGGGTCTGTCAATGAAATGTGTTAATGGGTTTTTGGCAGTTTGATAAACAAAAAAAAGCGGCAATATTGAGCAGTTTGTTTTCTCTCTCTTTTTTGGAGGCTTAACCCCTTTTGGCTTTTGTTTGTAAACACGAGCAAGGGGTCAATGCGTGGGGTCGCTGACTTGAGCCACATTTGACATTCAGCTGTCGATTTGGTTATTTGGGCTAATCCGGAATTTACTTTGTCACGTGTCCTAATAGCGGGATTTACTGTCCAGAAAAAAAAATTAGGCAATTATTTCTGTAAAATAAAAAATATATTCAAATCATTGGACAGATTGTATTCTTGAATTTTACATCTACGAAATAACTTGATTTTTCATCAGCTGTTTTGACGCTATATTCTAGAAGCTGATGAAATAATGTCAGGTCCTTAAAAAGTCTTGATTGTAGGAAAACGAACAATGCTTTCGCATTCATCAATGGCATGAGATGACTTTTAATAATGCATAACTTTTTGTATTTTTTTTTCTTCAGAAAAACTTATGCATTCTGAGGGTCGTGACCTTCGACGATCACTGTTCTCCCTGAAACAAATCTTCCAGGTAAATCAATTCAATTCAATTCTTCTCGCCTTTTTTGTCAATTGTGCACGAATCAATCGGAATATACGAAAACTTATTAGAAATTGCTTTAAAAAACAAAATAGTTGTTTAAATTTGGGTTATAAAAAAGATGTCTATTGAAATCTGTCTAAAAATGACATCATGATCAGCGATGGTTTTAAGTCTTCAACAAATGAGGTCATTTCTCATCCATTTGTCGTTTTTTTGAAGTCACTTTCATTAAATATGAAAACCGCTTCCCAATTGACGTCATTTTTAGCTTATTTTAAGTATTCTCCCTGGTGGCAAGATCATTATACATGTATATCACTTCAGTAGATATCGGTATACCAAACTCAAAAACCACTAGGTATGTGTCACTATATACGGCGATATCACTATAAAATCATCATAGATATTTCAGAAATTATACTGAAGTCAGTAGTCTAAGGAATTTATATATGCATGCAGTGGCATCAGCGTACAATTATATATTAATCTATACTGATTTAGGACATCCTTGCTATTATTTATACGAGCAAATGTCCAATGACCTAAACTTTCCTAAAGTACTGTATCTGATTTGTACTAAATTTTGACGTCATGTTAAGTGCAAATGTGATTCTATTTTGATTGAAATTTTATTTCATTTAGTACACACTACGACTTCCGTTTTTGGATCTTTTCCTAATTCGAAATAAAGACTTTTTTTTATCCAACTACAGTTAGCAACAATGACCCCAGTTGACATTATTTTCAGTCGTCTTCTATTTCATTTCCTATCCATTAGATACCTTGGGTTTATTGAGCCCCACCCCAAGAGTACATTTTTGTAACCCCGCTGTGTCTTGTCTGCTTCTCCAAAACGGTACTCCAGTGCTTTGCCATCTGAAGGCCGATGGCATTGAGCCTCCACCTACGTGTCCATGTCCATGTAACCACCTCCTAGTGCAGAAGTCCATGCGACGGCGGCCTTCTGGCAAATGGGTGTGGATGCACGACACTTGCGCCATTTGCATGCAGATTAAAACCCTTTTTCATTGATCAAAAGACTGTCCCTGCCACGCCCTCTTCGCACGCTTGACACTGTCTGCCGTGGCTTGGGATGGGCTGTTGTTGTTCTGGCATTTCTACGTAAATAACGATCGGTATTTACACGTATGTCTGGGTCCTGGGACATGAACAATGATCGGAGTACGTGTTAACTCCTACAGGGTGGCATTATTGGCCTTGGGAAGTCGAATGTCCCTGAAACAGGTGGCACAGTTAATGCAGAAAAACTGGGCATATTTTGCGGTTTTTGGTTAAATTATAGGCCGTAAGAACCGAGCGTGGTTAAGATTAAAATTTTATGAACTTCTGCGATTTATCATACGTGTTTACGAGGCATGTTTTGAAAAAAATTGTATTGTGAAGTTTTTTACGCAATTCTGGAACTCTTATTGCACATAAATGTCATGAGTGGTGCAGAAAGATTACCATGTGTTGCCATTTTTTCGATCAAAATATGCATGATGATGTGTGGCAAAATCTTCTGAAAATATACGCATTAATATTTCTGATCAGAATTATCATGAATTGGGACTTGTTATGCATTATATCTCCAATTATATTGCACGAAATATTTTAACATATTTTCGGCTATATATATTAAAATTATTATATAGTTTTATAATAGTTTTACATATATGCCAGAATATATTTAAAAATATATTGCATGCAATATAATTTTAGATATATTGCACAAAATACTAAAAGTCCCAATTCATAATATCTCTGGTAAATTTCTATTATATTAATTGGTATATTTTTAGAACATTTTGTCACATACTATCTTATATATTCTGGCATATATCCCAACATCATGTGGGAGACAGTAGAGGACATTAAAATATACTTTTATGGCATTATGGATTATAAAATTTATTTCGAAAGGTTTCTCGAATTTTCAATGATGCACTTCTTCAGTTCCTAAAACGTAATATTCTTAGAAAAGCCATTGAATTTACATCAACTACACCTTTAGACACCAAGTTTAATGCAGATTAATGATTTTAGTAATGAACTTTTTAGTTGCTTTTTCTTCCTGTTATTATATTATTACTATTATTATTGTTATTATTTAGGATGACAAAGACTTGGTCCACGAATTTGTTCAAAATGACGGACTGGCGTGCCTTATCAAAGTCGGCTCTGAAGCGGATCAAAATTACCAGAATTATATTCTTCGTGGTGAGTACAATAAAAAAATGGATGAAAACGGGCTCAAATAAAGACACATTTTCCAATGAGATAAAATTACTTCCATCTGCAAGTGTTAGCGTTGGGAAATGTTCCACATGGGAAAAACTATATGGAGAATACATTTTTAGAATATTATCCATGTATTGAAAATATACCAAACGTTGGTGAATTTTATATGTGAATAATACATATGTATTAAATAAATACTTCGGTTGCAAGAGTGTTTTTAATCGATTATAAATAGTATGAAATATTGGATAATGCA
This sequence comes from Rossiulus vilnensis, assembly GCA_034700785.1. Taxonomy (NCBI): domain Eukaryota; kingdom Metazoa; phylum Arthropoda; class Diplopoda; order Julida; family Julidae; genus Rossiulus; species Rossiulus vilnensis. Next base: position 5,750 of record JAQIXS010002075.1, read on the forward strand.
GTTCACGCCATGTTTTCAATATATTCACAATATGGAATATTTTAATTAAGTGTTTAAATAAAATTTATTCTCAAAATGTGTTACCGATATATTTATATATTTGTGCCAATATATTTGTAAGATATTACAAATATTTTTTTTTTCATTTTAACCTGTATTATTAATAATTTATGAATATATATATATATATATATATTCAAGGTAGTTTCTTTGAGGCTGGAATATTATAATTATTATTTTTTGATTCATGCGAAATTGTTCGGTTTTCACCAGCAACGACGCTTCGTTGCAGAAATTTCAATCACTTTAATGGAGTTTATTTTTCAAATGCAATATTTTCAGCCTTGGGCCAGGTGATGCTCTACGTGGATGGCATGAACGGCGTAATCGAGCACAACGAAACTATTCAGTGGCTTTACTCATTGATTTCTTCCAAGGTAAGCCTTACATTCGCCCATTTTTTACCGCAATTTCACGCGCGGAAGGCTGCGGCTCATCGCGAAATTTGAAAAGCGCAATCTACAAAAAACAGGAGCTTTTGTTCTCATGCTGCAGCATTTATGAACTGTTCGTAAATCAAAACAAATCTGATCACAAATTAGCCACTATAATAGTACCGGGGTAGCATTTTTCGCGATCTCTCTTCGGGTGCTTATATCTGGGCCGACAACCTAGCCTTAGTTGATTAAAAAGGGCAGTTTGTAAGGTAGGTGCTTGAAAGTTGTCATTTTTGCCGGAGGAGTAGAAGGGGGATAAGGAAGAAAAAAAAAAGATAAAATATTTCAGTCTTAGTGTAGTTTGCTTTTTGGCACGGTGGGTGCATATTTTAATTCTTAACCCTGATGCAATGATTACGAAACAGCCTGCGTTTGCACTAATTTCAATTATTTTAATTTGAAGTATCGACTGGTTGTGAAAACGGCGCTGAAACTGCTTTTGGTGTTCGTGGAGTACACCGAATCCAATTGCCTGCTCCTCATAAACGCGGTCAACTCGGTCGATTCGACGAGAGGTTGGTTTTTAACGCCATCCAAAATGTTGCCTTCGTTATTTCCAATTTCTGCTCGATTTTGTAAGTTACCGTGACCAATTTCTATTGCAGGGGTCAAACCGTGGACGAACATCATGTACCTGTTGAACGAGAAGGATTCCGTGGACATGGAATTGCTGATATTTGCCATGACCCTGATCAACAAGGTAGCTTTTTTCTGCTCGAATGGGCACGAAGGCATTAAGTTTACCTAACTGAACCAAAATTTTCTTAGATGCTCAACGGCATCCCCGATCAAGACACGTATTACGACGTGGTCGATTGCCTGGAGGAGCAAGGAATGGAGCGGATCATCCAGCGCTACATGTCCAAGCAGGGCACGGATCTCGACCTCTTGCAGCAGTTCCAGATCTACGAGGTTTGACACTGTCTAACAGGAGCTCTGAGGACGAATTGTTTGATATGCTGAGGTGCTAATTCATGTCTGGATTCACCTTGCAGGCCATTCTGAAGCAGGAAGATGGAGATGAGGATGGTCCTGTTATTCCGCTCGATCCCAACTTCAGGTTAGTGGTGGAAAAACCCTTGAACTCCTGTCAGATAAGGAAACTGGAACATCCCACGAATGCAAAATCTTATCTTATTTTTGTTTATTTTTCTCTGTAATTTTTAAAATGTGGTTATTTCTGCCAATCATCTGAAATGGCATGTCCTCGTATGCTTGCATGTATAAGTTTCAAATTTGGCAAAGGAGTTTTTGCAGGACTTGCTCTTTGCAGAATCTTTAAACATTTATCAAAGCTATCCGGAAGGGTTTCACATTTGGACAGTTTCTGATTTGCTGCCTTTCGATGCCTAGCCGACAAGTCCCAAGGAGCAGGAAGTCCCTGGACGACAACGACCGAAGGAAGAGTAGGCGGCATTCGTTGGGCAATGTCATCATCACTCCTCCAACCAGGCAGATGGTCAGCAAGCTACCGATCACCCCGGAAGAGCCGCTGAAGAGATGGAGGAGGTGAAAGGCCCACGCGTGCAAACCCTGGAGCGCTTTCACATCTTGGTACTTATCGCTCGCGTCATCTTTGCAGGGACGAGAACAAATCCGGTGATCTGCTAAAGAGAAACGACGTGAAAACGAACGGCACTCACAAGGAGACGAACGGATCTCGTACCGAGATGAACGGCACCCACATCGAGATGAATGGCACTCACCTTGAGTTGACCGGTACTGTATTGCATCACCTTTGCTGCCCTGATGTGATATTGCCTCCAGATTTGGCTCTGAATAAGTTTCTTTGTCTTTCCTAATTCATGGCCAAAGATTTAAACGGTGTCACACCCGGCTTGGCGAGGCGGCGGAGAGAGCGGGATGCCCGTCACAGGTCATTCATCAAGGAGCAGGAAGGCACTGGTACCGCCGGCGGAGACACCTGCGAGGATGTTCTCCCACCGATGTCACTTTCCATCGGTGAGAATATACGAACTATTTTCGCCTTAGAGGGGTATTTCAAGAAACACCCTTTGTAGGGGCAAATTTGTCACCTTAGGGACATACATCCCTAACAAATCTCAAAGTTCTTGCAGAAATGTTACGGGAGAAATATTGCCCTTGATCGAGTCCCAGAGAAATGTGTGCCCCTCTATTTAAGCCCTTTAGAGGGATTTTCCGACGAATTCCCTTCTTAGTGGGTGGTTTGGCACACAAGGTGAATTTGTGGACCAGATCCTCGGTAGTTTTTTTAATTTTCAGTCAAGGTTGTATTGCTCAAACTTGGCCCTACTTGCTGTTTCGTACGACCAAAGCGAGCGCAACCAATAATAATCAGCCCTGACCGGAAATACCTAACTGGGGTGGCGCTTTTCCTTCACAGAGAAACCACTGATGGAGAGGCAGAGGGTGCAGATCGAAGACGAGAACCGAAAGAACCGCGAGATCTCCAAGATCCCGTGCCGGTTCGGGGAAGACAAGACCAAGGTGGACACGAACAAGATCGAAAACAACCAAAGATTCACCCCCACGTCCCGCGTACGCAACAACAACAAGGACACGACGGAGCACCCGCCGGCCGTGATCCGGCAGCCGGAGATGGGCCTGGCCACGCCCAACAAGAAGTCGTGGATGCTGTCCATGATGTACTCCAAAAGCCAGGACGAGGAGAACAAGCGGCTGGCGGACAGCCGGGGAATACAGGAGACGTCTCCGGTCACGGAGAACGAGAAGATGTCCGGCAGCGTGTCGCCGGGTCCACGGATCTCCCAGGCGGAGGTGTTCGACCTGCGCAGGGAGGGCACCGTGAAAGACATCCAGAAGAAGCTGCGCACCCAGGAGTCGCTCACGAGTCCCACGGATAGCAACCACATCGGGGACTTCAGCGGACTTGTAAACAAGGCCAAGCAGGGCCTGAACAAGAGCACCAGCCGGACCGAGATCAAGTCTCCCGGAGTGTGCCCTGCTGGAACACCGGAATCCAAGAAAGCTGAAAACGACTTCCAGTGGGAGCAGCTGGTGAAGACGCTCGATAGACCGTTGCGCATCAAGGACATGGACTTCACCGACCTCGGCAACGAGGACGACATCGACATCTTCAATGCGGGGATGCCGAACGGAGTCTCCAACGACTGTCCACCACCTCCTAGTCTAATACCGGTGTTCGGCATGCGCGGTCCTCCTCCACCGCCCCTGATGGGGGCTCCTCCACCACCCCCTCCTCCCCAAGCCAACGGTCTACGAGGACCTCCTCCTCCACCCCCACCCTTCGGGGGGCAAGCACCACCCGCCTTCGGCACCAGAGGACCACCTCCCTCCAGCGGCATTCCCACGGCCTTTGGATCGAGACCCGGCTACGGGCCTCCGACCAACGGCGTCGGCACGAACAACGTAAACCACCAGCAGCAGGCTGCGAAGGTCATCAAGAAGAACAAGAAGACGGTGAAGCTGTTCTGGAAGGAGGTGAGGGAGGACCCGGTCGTGGCGGTGAAGGTGAAGCCTCTGATCTGGGACGAGCTGAAGGCGGTGAACGTGGACACGCAGAAGCTGGAGCACCTGTTCGAGAATAGGGCCAAGGACCTGATGAGCAAGGTAACGTGATCGAGCTTTTCTTCTTATGAGGTGTCGATGCGGTCAAAAGGGGTTCGAGGTCAGGTTTTCTGGGAAAAGATGATTTCATTTCTACGGTGTTTCAAAGCCAATCGGAAATATTCTGGGTGGAAACGTTGTGCCATACCTGAACATGTATGAGCCATATATAGTCATGTATAGGTCCATATATGGCCAACAACAAAACAAGCCAAAAGCATTCTAGAAACGTATGACCATATATGTAAATATGTCGACATGTAAGTTCATATCTAAGGATGTAAATTGCTGGTGTAAGCATATTTTTAAAGTCATGCATATCCATATATACCTTTAACACCCAAGTTGTTCATAAATTGATAAATTTAAAAAATTGTGTTAAAAAACACCACGATGGCCTCTGTAGATGCCATGTTTTTCAAATACAAAGCTTTTTGAATTTTAAATTTAAGGAAAAAATGTACTTTTTTTTAGGAAATAATTAGTCGAACCCCTTTATATGATGAGTAATAAGCTACATATCGCATGAAAAAGTTCATTTTATTGGTTTTGCATTTAGAGTAAGATAAGGACTAATGATTGGCTCAATTGTGCCAATGGTGGCATTTTTTATTTATTAATTTATTTCGGTGTTTTGGGAATTAAAAATGTGACTGCTAAATGCTGTGCTTAACTATGTTTGTCTTAACCCCTTATGCTGCAGAGTGTCTCACCTGTAAGTAAATTTGGGTTTATAAGCAAAAAAAACTGAAATGCGTGGTCCATGTTAGGGGTGGGTTTAGACTACGGTGAATAAATTAATAAATTTAGCACAAAAAAACGTTTTTTAGTCAAATATTGAAAGCATTTTGTTTGAATGATTCGATTAATCAAGGTTTGCTAATAATTTTAGCGAAATCTTTACCAGTTCGCATGTTTATTGTGTCTAATTGTTGAAAGTGAAGACAATTGTTTCGGTAATCTAGCATTAACATCGTGTCAGGTTGTTTCGAAAAATTAAATCAGATTGGTTTTTTTAAAAAAAAATTTAAATTGAACATTATGCTATTAATATTCAAAATCACACCTAATTTTCTAGTTTTTAAATGGAAAGAAATGCCAGCTTAGTTATAACAGCGGACATTTTTTTGTTTTAAGAAAGCTTAGTTCTAATGATGGATTTTTTTTATTTGAAAAAAAAAAGCTTAGTTTTAACAGTGTACAAGTTTTTATTTAAAAAAAAGCTTAGTTTTAACAGTGGAAATTTCTTTAAATGTTAATTGGCGTAATTAGTATTTTGCAGGCATGGTTATCAGTAGATGTTTTTGCTAATTTTCATTCTTTTTCTTTATCGTCCCTTGAACATTGGCATGATGCAAATAACTAGCAAGAGGTAAGACATATTGCGCTAAATATTCATCAAGTGTTTTCTTCTCTGGATTTCTAGTCGAAATTAATTGGCTTTTTCATTAAATTTTTGACTGCAAATCCGGCTTGAAAAGCTTAAAGCACCGTCTCTATTTTCAACCTTCTGTAGCTGTTTCTAGTAGTTGAATTATTTGTCCAATCCCTCTTTTTTTCTGGTATTTCACGTTTTCTCTTAGTTTTTTTTTAAAAGAAACTTTGCTTGAGCAAGACCCCTTGCAGAAGTATCCTTCATTTTTGTTTGCTAGTTTTTAATTTTGTAAAGACCTTGTGATTGCCAGGATTTTATTTTTTTCCATCGATGTACCCCAACTAAAATACAGTGACACCTGTCAAGTTGACAGCCATGCTACTTTGACTGCCTGCTTACATTGACCGGTTGTTGTGAATTGTTTAGACAATTTTGAAGACTGTTTCTTTAGAATGTAAGTTTTATGACTGTGAAATTAATTTTATTAATTACAATTATTATTAAGTCAAATTTCACACTTAAAAGAACTTAATCTTTATCATAACAAAGTCTTAAATAAAGTACTTTATAAATACATGTTAATGTAATTTATAAATGAAAGTGACAATAATTAACATTTTTAGGTGTGCAAATTGAAAAAAAAATGCCCATAACATTAAAAAGAAAAATTCGATACATCGATCACTTGACTAAGGTGACTGATTTTGTCCGGACCCATGGGTGGTCACTATGTCTGCGTTGTTCTGAATCCGAAAATCTGCCCAATTTCTTCCACCTTTCCAAACAGGATCTAATTTTACGGTTGCAAGACCACTTATCTAAAGCATGTTTGTAATGGATGTCTGGATATTGTGTCTATGTAACCGGAAGTGCTTCATTCGCATGCAGGTGTTGTAGATTTTAAAATACTGACTTTGCAGAACATTTTCTATAAAATGGTCCAAGTCAATGTATTTTTATTCAGCCTGTCTTGAATTTTGTGCGGTAAATGTCCAGGGTGAGCACACTACCCGGAAATCAGGGAAATATCTGGGAATTTCAGGAGTTTTCAGGGAAATCGGGGAACGTTTCTTTCTGGATGTATGAATACATGCATTTGAAGTGAAACTTTGACTAAACTCCATAACTTGGGATAATTTTTTGAAAACGTTTACCTGCGGCATTCCATTACTTATTGCCAAAGACATTTTGAGAAAACATTGGCAGAAAGTCATGGTTTATGATCTCAGGTTTCAAATAGTTTCGCCTACAGCGTTATATTACATGTAATTTTCTTCAGCAAGTTCCTGAATTTCTGATAAATTTTTACAAAATAATTGAGCAGATTTTGTATGAAGACGGACAATGTAAAATTCGATCTTCTTTAAGAGATTTAAGTTTTTGTCCTTTTATTCATCAAAATTGTTGACTGAAGTCCATAATTTGTGTTTATTTTTTTAAAAAATCATGCATACGGAGCTCAAAACCATTTTTGTAAAAAGTAGTCGTAAGAATTCAGCAGATGCGTTCATATTTAAGGACCTGGAAATCAGGGAAATATCATGGAAATAAAAATTTATGAAAGAGTGGTCACCCTGATCATAGTTAACTATAGTATTTAGGTCTGTGACAGTTAAATGTAATTGTACGTAACTTTTATTACCGCATTTTATAGTTGAAGTGTTTTAATCCTTCTGCTGGGAAGTTTCTGTCCTTCTTTTCATGCTTTTTCTTCTGCTGAACCTCCATTCGCATGGCTTACGGCATGCCAGCTCCGCGGCATTTTTGATCGCTTTTTAAACGACTACCATTGATATTTATCCGCTAAGATTAATTTTTTACCAAAAGTAACACTTGTCTTCCATTGCCCATCCAGAAACAGCAGGAAATGAATCGCAACAAGGAAATCATCGTGTTGGATCCGAAAAGATCCAACGCGATCAACATCGGCATGACCAAGCTGCCTCCACCGAGGACCATCAAGACGGCCATCTTGAAGATGGACAGCACCATCATGAACAGAGAAGGCATTGAGGTGCTTGGAGGAGCTAGCTGTCTCTGGCACACGCTGTGAATGGACAGGAAATCAGCAATTTTTTTTATTGAAATCCGCAGAAAATTTTAACCATCATGATGCCCACTGAAGAGGAGAGAGCCAAGATCATGGAGGCCCAGATGGGGAACCCGGATGTGCCGCTCGGCTCCGCAGAGCAGTTCCTGCTCACTCTGGCCTCCATAAGCGAACTTCCGGCAAGGCTGAAACTGTGGGCTTTCAAGTTGGATTACGATATCATGGAACGGGTAAGGACGGCATCGGCGGCGAATTAAATTAAGCGAGAAATGAAAAAACAAGCTACCCAGTTTAAAAAATCCATGCAGAATTCTGCATGAAACTTCATTTTCTGCAGACAATTTTTTTGTGGAAGACTATTCACAATTCGCAACAGAAAAGTAATCGTTTTCCTGGATGAGAATTATCTCCATAAGAAATTCTGCAGAAAATTACTCTTTTTTTGTGATTTGCGGGAAACTATTTACAATTTGCGCAGAATTGTAGGCAGTTTTTCTGCTCAGTTCTGCAGAATTATTTCTGACAAATTCTGCTGAGTCTTTTTAGCTTTTTGCAGCTGTTTTAGATATTTTTATAATTAATAATAATAATATTAACTATTAATTAATGATAAATGATTTTATAATTATACTTATATGTATTAAAATTAAAAAATAAATAATTAATACTTTTTGTAATTATTAATATTAATATACTTATTACTTATTATTGAGCAGTAAATTTACTCGTTTTCCTTTTGTTTACACCATGTTCAATTTCAACCGCATGAAATTTCCTGATTTACGCTATTTTTACATTTCATTGCAATTCGAAGCAAAACTGCACATGGCCACCATAAAAGTGTTTTATTACGGCTATGCCGAATAAGCCGAGAAATATTTATGCTAGTTGGAAAGGCAGTTTTATTGCGATTTCATCATTTTTCATCGTTCGGTTTAAAAAAATCTGCTTTGTCACAATCTATGGCAAAACCACATCCGATGAATTTTCTCTAATTTCAACACTTCTTGCAGGAGGTTGCTGAGCCCTTGATGGATCTCAAGCAAGGCCTGGATGAACTCAGACAGAACAAGACCTTCAGGAGCATCCTGGCCACGCTGCTTTCAATCGGCAATTTCTTGAACGGCATCGAAGTACGCAATTTCCTCACTTTTTCATCGGTTTTTACTTTAAAAATATATATATATAGCAATTTCGACGGAATTTCAGGCCAAAGGATTTCAAATCGACTATTTAGCCAAAGTACCTGAAGTCAAGGACACCGTCCACAAGCATTCTCTGCTGCACCACCTGTGCCATATGGTGATGGAGAAGTTCCCCGACACCAGCGATCTCTACTGCGAAATTGGAGCCATTAGTCGAGCCTCCAAGGTAGTGATAGTGGTTCTAACAAATTGATCCGGAAAAATGACCAATAAATGACGTCTATATGCGACTGGAGTACGTCCAGTGAAAAAAATAAAAATAAAATAAAGGACATCATTTATGAACTACCTATTGTACAAACACTATGGATGCATTTTAGAGAAGTCAGAAAAGCTAATCATTTGTTATGTCTATCTTGAAAAGGTGGACTTTGATGATCTCGCAATAAATCTTCTGAAAATGGAGACAGAATGCAAAGCATCCTGGGATCACTTGAAGGCCATAGCCAAACACGATGGTTCAACCAACATGAAAGCCAAGTCAGTGATTTCAGCCAGGATTTTTTTAAACTGGAGAAATCCAGCCCCAGATTTGTAACCTTGATTTCTTTATTCCTACCTTTAGGATGTCTGAATTTCTCGCCGAATGTGCTGAAAGGATAATCGTGTTGGGAATCATCCACAGAAGAGTTATTAATAGGTAAGCTTCAATGCCGTGGAAGTTATTAAGACGGTATCACAAAACGTATTTTACAAATGCCTTTTATCAGGGATTTTCTTGAAAAATAAAGTGGTTTTCTTTTCGTTCGGCTTAAAACCCAAGTTAAATTTCTTTAAAATGTGTTTTGAAATTGTTTTGATCAAGGTATATGTAATGCCTGATGCATGAATACTCTTGAAAAACAAAATAAAATACCCTTATTGTAAAAAACACTGGTTAAAAACTAGTGAAAAATAAAAAAATACTTACCATATTTGCTCGAATATAAGCCATTTGCACGTATAAGTCGCATCTGGAAAAATCGAATTAATCATAAAATTAACTTTTCAATGAATTTTTTATTCAATCAATTTGCTCTCTTGAAGCCAATTAAAATTGCCTGTAAAACCATTAATCGGCATTTACATTTATGAAAAGTTTATGTATAAGCCGCACCCCGTCTTCGGATCATTAATTTTATGAGAACTCTTGTTGTTAGCTTTTTTCCGAAATGAACTTTCAAACCCATCGCTTTTGAGCCACCGAGATTATTTTTAAGTCATTGATGGCTAATGCGGGCTTTTCGGCATTTCTTCACAGGTTTTTCAAGTTTTTAATTTACCTGGGCGTGCCGCCGAACAGCGCCAGGGAGTTGAAAGTGAACCAGTTCCTAAAAACAGTCAGCGAGTTCGCCCTCGAGTACAGGACCACCAGGGAGAGGGTTCTCCAGCAGCTGGAGAAGAAGGCCACGCACAGGGAACGAAACAAGACCAGAGGAAAGATGATTACGGACGTAAGCGCATAATATATCAGATTGCCTCACGGCAGCACTGTAGGCGTCTTCTTAAAATGCAAGCTGATACGGGCCTTCGGCAGTCTTGCAGACCCCTTTTTTATTTAATGCGGGGTTTGTACGCACATGTAAAGTCAGGGTAGAGAAAAATGGTCAGGGATAGTCAGGGAAAATTCCGTTTTTGTTAGAAAATCAGGAAACGTCAGGGAAGAGAAAAATGGGAAGGAAAATTCCGTTTTTCTTAGAAAACCAGGGAAAGGCAGGAAAATCCCTTTTGAATATGCGCTGAGTTGCTAACGAGCTGTTTGTAAATGTTATTAGTTTAGTTAATTTACTGATAAAAATGTTATTGCCCAGAAATTACTAGAGCTGTGCAAAAACTAATAGTTTATGATTGGTCTGGGAATTAGTGCAGAATTTATCTTCAAACATTCAGGGAAATTTGCTCGGGCTGGTCAGGAAAATGATTTAGTAAATTTTGGCCCGAGCCCTGATATGGAAAAACATCTTTGCAGGTGGGTAAGTTCAAGTCCAAGGATGTCCAGGCGGACGAGGAGCTGCGGCAGCTGCTGGGCAGCGGTGTTTCTGACAACGAGGACTACAAGTGGGGAACGGTTCCCGGCTTCCGGGGCAGACTGAGGAAGCCGGAAAGTACGTAACGCAGAAACAGAGCGATTGGAACCCAATTCCGGTTTCCAGAAATAGCTAATATCTGAACTTTGTGAATTTATCTTTTAGTGAAGGGAGGTTCGGTGGGCCGCAACACGCCGCTGTTGCGCGACGAAAGTCTCACCGAGAGCATGACTGACGGAGACGATGAGATCCTGGAGAGCCTGGTGAAGACCGCTACGGCACCCAGCCTCAGGTCCACGCCCAGGGAGAGGAAGCGGGCCAGCAGACAGGTAGACAGAAAATCATGTAAGTAGGAGTCATTAAAAGTTCTGGAAAAGTCAGTGAATTTAGATCGGCATGGATCATTTAGGGTAGCAAACAAGTCCTAAATACCCTAAAAAGTCTTAACATTTGATCTCAAAATATCCTGAATTTCAAATCTTGGAAATTGTTTACCACCCTGGTTTATCGAGTGTAATTTGTTAGCCTTTAAGTTCTTAAAAAGGCATTGAAAACAAGGTTTGAAAGTCATTGGTTTTGTACCTTCTGATCGTGCAGACACCATTTTGGCGCAGTCAGCGGTGATGTTCCAGAAATACACTCATACCTCACTTAGCGGCCTAGACAGGTTCCTGGAAAGTTGGCCATAAAACGAAATGCCATATAATGAAACACGTTTTCACGTGCAAACAGATATAAGTTACGTAGGATACGTTCCAAATCTCATTAAAAAAATAAAAGATCACTCCAGTTGTTGTCTAAATGTATAACTTTTAAGTTATATTTGATTTCCAACTAATAATCCATTTCGATGTTTGAAAGAATGTCTGAAGATTCGCGTGACACCATTGCTGTCACTGGCCTAAGAAGTTAGCTCTCAAATGACAAATTCACTTTAAAACTCCAGAGAAATTATGAATTTAGAGTTACTCATCCCTACAGAACACGCCATTAAAAGGTGTGGAAAAGGAAGATGACCATTGGAGATTCCAGTGACCTAAATGCTGCCATAAGCCTGAAAGACCCATGCACTTTCACTTATTGTTGTCAGAAAATAACAGGTTTCATTATTTTTGCTGTATAGTGAAACATTACAGACCGTAAAATGAAACATGGTCATAAAACAAAAAAGGCCGTTATAGTGAAACTTCGTATAAAGAGGTATGAGTGTAGATTTTTTCAGAACTTTGTTGAATACATTTTCACTCTGCTTCAACCCCTCTTTTCCTATCTTTTGGCTATTTCTACTTCAGAACTGCCTCTCGGTGTTCCGATGATCAACTCGGGGAATCTCAGGTACCTTTCCTACGCATGCATCAGGCCTGTTTCATGTCTTGAGACTTTGTGACATGATGATGTTTAACCCTACCTTCCCCCCCTCCCCCCGACCACCCCCACAAGTGCACTGAAGTCTGTCCAAAACTAGAATATGCTTGGAATTCAGATGGACCAATAGAATGCAAGAGCTTGTTTGCGATTACTCATGTCAGTCATATGAAGTAATGAAGACTTCCTGTGGCTTTCTCTATGCTGGATGGCATAATCGATAAGCCGGTTATCTCTGATTGGTTTCCCAGTTATAGTTATTAGTCAACGTACAAATCGCATTACTCTGTTTTTCAAGAAAAAAAACAATCACTATTGAACTTCACGAATCATAATTTATCAACTTAATTTTTTTTGCTTATGTTTTTATGCTACATTTAAAACACCTTTCGAACTTGGATTAATTCAAGTTTTGCGAATTCATCTTTGCATGGCATCTTTGATATTTTTTATATGAAATTATTTAAACAGTGTGAGTTTTATTGCGTCATGCATGGCTATCATTTACTTTACAGCTGCATTTTGATTGCACCTTCCTAATTTACGTTTCTTATTTCAAGAAGCTTAAAGGAAGCTTTACGCTGTTAGTAGTTGTGGCATAATTATTGCAAATGTGAGATTTCTAATTAATTTTTCGTTTACAAATGCAATGAGCAAAGGGAATGCCACTGGCTAAATTTGACACAACAATTATATTTGAACAATTATATAATAAAAAATATATATTTGCCATTTACATAATATTTCATTCCTGAAATGTTAACGGTGTATGTCGTGATAGCGTAAAGCCTTAAGCTTCTGAAGTTATCAACAATTTTGATATTTATGATATGAAAGTATTTTAACAATGTGAGTATTTATTGACTTTTGCATGACAATCAATTATTTTACAGCTGCATTTTGATTGCACCTTCCTCTTTTTGTGTTTCTTAGTTTAAGAAGCTTAGAGGCAGCTTTGCATTACGACATTACGGCATATTGCTGACAATGGATTTTTCCAGATTTCTGCTGAATTTTTTTCACAAATGCAACGAGTAAAGGTTAAATTTAATAATAAAAAAATATATATATATATTGAAAAAATATATGTTTGCCATTGTTATAATATTTACATATTTCATTCCTAAAATGGTAACGGTGTATGTCGTGATAGCATAAAGCTGTCTTTTAAGCTTCTGAATTTCTCAAGAGCTAAAATGTTATGGGTTTTTTTGCAGTGAGACGCACACTGAAGAATGGCCTTTCGGATGACGAGAAGAAATTCTTGGCGGCGTTTTCGACGTAGTCTTAAGAATCTCGTTTTGAAGACATACGGTTTTTTCCCCGTAGCTTTTTTCTACGTAATCCCAAATGTGGGCCTAAATGTGATTGCTAGTCACTAGGTGCCTTTACCATCCGTAAAACACTCGAAAATCAAACTAATCATACGTTAATTTTAGTTTTATGGGCCGGAGATCCTTTTTTTGCACACTCATGCCACAAGCAAATTGGTAGATCGAGAGGTCCTAAGATCTTTGGCCTCTGGGACTTGAAGACATTGTTATATTTCTGCAAATTTCTTGGGAGATGTCTCCTGAAATGCCATATTAGTGATCGGCTTATTTTTTTTAAAAAAAAAGGCCCTCAGCATACACTTTAGAATATTTGTGAATGAAATGTTAAGAAAAATTATCCTATCAACTAATCCTGGTTGCTTTAAAAAAAAGATGATTTATGGTTACTATAATTGAAAAAAAGTATTTATCGTGGTTACGGTGCTTCTCATTTTCTTCAAAAATGATTCTCCATGGCTACTTTAATGTTTTTAAATAATGAATTACTGTTTTTATTTTTTATTTTTTAAGAAAGATGAAGTACTATGGTTATTTTAATGTGATATGATTTTGAAAGTGATTTACCATGGTTACTTTAAACGATTAAAAAAAATAGATTACCTGTACTAAGATCAATTTAAAAAAAAAAATGATTCACTTTGTTTACTTTAATGTTTTAAAAAAAAGGATTTATCATGGTTTCTTTTTTTTTGACGAAAATGATTTACCGTGGTTACGTTTTGTTTTTAAAAGCAATGATTTAATTGATTTGATGGTAAAATTTACCATTCGTGATGTGGTTTGTGTTAAAAAAAATTATAATAGGCACAGACACAGTTAGTTTTGTCTAAACATTTTGAGGAAAATAACCCGATCGATCAATTCATGTCGCGTTTTTTTTTTGTGAAAAATATATAACAACTTTCCAGAATGTATTTTTAATGACATGTGTGCAAACATCATCTTTTTGCGGTCTCTTTTGTCCTCGGCTCCAAAAATAGTACACCTGTTCTAATTTAATATCCCACATTTATTCAATCATCACCTTAATTCCCATGTTTTAACGCTCTTTTATTTTCAAACATGCTTAGCTACATTATTTTTGATAATTGGTCACAATCTGATAACCACGACTCCCCCAAACGTTACAATTTTCTAAGATTTTGTAATATTTTTTGTAAAAGCTGTTTTACACCGTCACGATATGCGCCTTAATCCTAATCTTAAACAAAAATTGATTTTTTTTTTGCCCACACCTGGTTGAAATTCATGGAAACTCCTTTTGGGTTTGAGCACATGATTTGGAATGCGTTGAAGCACCGTATGTCAAGTCATCTCGAACAATTTTAGGTCATTTTCGAGCCAAGAATGACTTTTTTTTTTGCTTCTTGTTTTTTTTTTTGTTTGTTTAGTCCGTGAGGCAGCACTAAAATTTTTTGTATGAAATGACTAAAGTTTCTGATTGAGATGAAAAATGTTCCCCTGTTGATATGTTATTATAGTGAGGAGGTAGGAATTCATTTGTTGCCTCTCATTAAGCGCGTCTTCTTGCCAGGACGCCGTGGCAGTGGCTGATTGCCATTGGGCTGGTGTTCGTTTCTTGTCTTGTGTATAGCGACGCCGAAGAAATGGTTTTTTTTTATCCTGGATTTTGTTGTATTTGCATGGAGGACGCGAATAAATTACTTTGTGCTGGAAAATTCTCACTTTTGTAGATGTTTTCCCCCCCATATTTTTTTCATTAAAATACTTAATTTATTTGAAAGTAAATTGATTTTGATAAATTTGGACAACACTTTAAACGATCGAAGCATTATTTTCAAACTTGATTCTTGCTATTTCTTAGCGTTGTATGTTTCAAACTATTGATTAAGGTTACTGACAATGCACATGTATCAATGTTTTCCAAATAATGACAGAAAAAACAAACCTAGATCCACTAGAAAAACAATGGTCTATTGAAATATTTGCCCAGATTACAGTTTATATTACGGTAATTATTTATAAACGCTCTTTATTTTTCGTTTATTATTTGCATTAAATGCGGTAATTACATGCTAAAGCGTCATTTGCAACATTTCGTTTTTCCTACAAGTGCTTTCAGAAATCGCTCATGTCAATGAATGTCAATAGGATAAATGTCGTGACATTCAGTTGATTGACGATGAAATCTTAGTGTCGCGGATAAAACGACCTTAATTACTGCTCTTCAAATAATGAAATTCATTTTGGGAAATATTACGTATTTTAATTAAGATTGTATGTATAGTATTAATCCCAATGTATTTTATAGCTTTTACATAAATTTTGTTTTATATTTTATAAACTTAATTTCATAGCCGTTAACTAATTTAGTATAAATTATAATAATTTATGCGGTGATTAAAACGGAGAAGAAGAGCGACGTCATCGGCCGTCATGGTCGATGTTGAAACCGTGTTTTTGGGCGGTGAATTTTTCCGATTTTATCCGTTTGTTTGAAAATATTATCTAATCATCCATGGATAATCCGTTAGAAGAACGATCGCAGGTCAAATGTACGCCGCGGTTTAGCTGTAAAACGTACATGTAAGTTATTTAGTCTCATTCTTGATGTTCATGTCGTTTCAGTTGCATTGCATTTAGGGTTTCAAAAATGCCAAAGCTATAGACTGCTGTACATAGTTATAAGGTACGAGAGACAATGAAAATTGATTGCGTATATAGGACTAGATATTAAAAATTAGTAAACATATGTTAAACCCTTAAGTTTATCAACTTGAAAACATTTTTGTCTCAAATTTCTCTAAATCTTTAAGTTAATATTAAACAATTTCATCTATCATTTGTTGTTGTGAATCTAATTGAAAACGTTATTCTTTAGATGAAAGAATTTATAATCGAAGATGACTCCAGTCCAAACCCAAATTAGGTGAGTACTCAAACCAGTGCATTCGCATTTTAAACATTTTCCAAAGGTATATACAGTTAATGAAACGTTTACTGTCCTCTTATTCTTTGCGAAATGCAACTGAGCATAAAACGCGGCTGTATCATTTCCTAATTGCTCAATTTGGCTGTGCGTGGCGCTCATTTACACCTCCACCGGCAAATAACAACTCCGGTTTCCTGGTCCTATTTCTTAAAATATTGGCCTAAAAAGCCGCTATTGGCCTATAAAACAAAGTTTTACTAACTTAATGTATTTTCTATATGAAATTTTATGTCTAAATTTGATAATTCACCAAAAAACGTCTTTTTCGTGAAGGTTGACGTTTTATTTATGATATTTATGAAGTCAATTCAAATTTAAATTCCACTGCCTCAAGCCTGTTAATTCAAGCGCCATAACGTCGTTGCTTATTTGTTTCACAAAAGCGCTTTCAGGGTACTTTAAATTACGAAGTCACTGCTACTTCCGGGCTAACTTCCGGCAATTAAATGAAAAAAAAATGTCGCAGGACTATTTCAGTACTTTGCATTGCCAAATAAACATTCTATGCTCTTTGTTCCTCTGCTGGATAAAGTGAACTAAATTACGGTATGTATTATGCACGAAATACAAACCTTAATAAAGAGTAGAGTACATCCAGTTACTAGTTAAAATGTCACGATAGAGCCGTTCGGTAAACATAGGCTTGTAGAAGGAAACGCAAAAGCAAATTTACAATTTAATATTTGTACATTGTAGTCGTGCATGTTATCCGTATATGTATTCCCTTCTGTCTATTATCGTCGTTGAATGAATTGAAAATGTCTTTGAGAACGTACTTTTTTACATTTTCAGTGCATTTGCACTTAAATCCCACGTTTTTCTTTGAGCTTAATGATATATATTCATTTATGAATAAATTCATGTAACATATTCATTGATAAAATATGTTTTAAAATATCATTCTATAAAATTTGCTAAATATCATTATATACAGAGAACAACGCAACGAATAAAACAAGTCAAGTTAAATTATTTAAGTAAAACAATTTGCAGCGTGCTGGTACATTTATAATGTTGATAATAACATTTCATGTGCATTTATAATGCATTCTTTATATAGATTTGTTGGTATGCAGTTTGCATGGGTCATGGTATTGGGTGTCCGGTGATGAGCTGTGTTGCGTCTGTCGGCGGGAGGCGGAGGGCCGTGGTGACGAGCCAGAAGAAAACCGGCGAGGACTGGAAAAACCGTTGACGTACACAAGTGCTGGTGGCGCGACTGCCCGAGGAAGGGACGGTGAGTGCTGCCGACGACTCGCTGTGGGCGTTCTAGGAGACAAGACGTGATAGGCGGAAGACCATGAAGGCTAGTGTCGTGAAGGGGCTCCCGAGGTAGAGGATGGGCACGACAGCGTGGGCTGGGCGAGCGTCGCGTCGAACGGCGAGGAACCCAGGCCTCCAAAGCTAACACTCTTTCCTGTAGGCTGGCAGCTATAGCTTGTTAATTCACATATCGTTTGGCATTTCAGAACAGTTTAACAAAAATATACAAAGGCAGGTGTGGTAACTTGTTCATATCTTTAAAAGATTGTTATTACATAATTTTATTGCAGTGCATGGTGTTGCAGCTAGATTTAATATTTTAAATCGTTAAAAAAGCTATCCGAAACATATTAATAATATTCCGGCAATTTAAGTGCCAAGCTAGTTGTGCAAGACTAGAATTAGTTGGCAATACTGCTAAGCGATGGAGTAAATACAGTTTGCCTGATTTCAATTTGACCAGGCTGAATTCTCCTGTAATCGGGCTGCCATTGAGGTTGAAGTCTTTCATGACATCCGTGAAAAAAAAGAAGAAAAAACGTGATAGATAGTGAAATTTAAACGATAATGGGGGTGGGAGTAGTGTGGGCAAGTAAAATGTTTAATGTTTGACTTTCATAGGCTACCCTTTGCGCCCTAAATTATCAAATGATCCAGGTTTCCCCCAGACCTGATATGACGTGGGAAATCAGGAATTATCAGGGATACCGGATAGGCATAGATTAATCGAGGAACAATGATTTATTTTGTAAACGTCAGGGACACTTTAAATCAATGTTTAATGAGTTTAAATTCATGTCCTGGAAGACTTGGAAAAGTCACAATGATGACATTATGTGCTAACTTTTAAGCATTTCGTTAATTACTAATTTTATGTCCTTTGATGCTTTCTAGGAACCAACAAGAAATTGGGCTTTAAAGCGATAATAGCATGGAAATGTTATTGAAAATTAAGGCATCTACAGTACACAAATTCAGTAGACAATTGAAAGTTACTTATAATAGTTCACACGAAAGTCAAGACAAAAGGTAATTCCTTTATTTTAAAATAAATAACATTCAATGAATTTCTTAACGTCATAATTTTGCATAATTGGTCGGGGCAATTTGTTTAAAAACCTGGAAACGTCAGGGAAAAATAGGAAATTTGAAAATGTTCTTTCTGGATAACCTTGTAATTATCACGCTTAATTAGATGTAATGGCTCACATTGAAATCAATCATTTCCTGCATGCAAAAGTGGTCAAATTTTTTCAAGCATCCTTACAATTTTGTCAGCTGATCGTTGAATTAGTGTCCTACTCGTAATTCTGCTTCAGTGAATGTTGTATTGAGTCATGAAATGTTATTTGTAGATGAGTGCCTAAAGATGAGCATCAGCTGCACAAATCGATGCCGAAGAAGAAAGTGAAGAAAGTCCATCCACATCACGGATACATGGTTGAAGACTGGAACTTCTTATCATATTGTCACCAAAGAAATGGAATGTTTAAAAATTGTCCAGTTAGGAGC
>JAQIXS010002076.1:0-24873 GCA_034700785.1 Rossiulus vilnensis
TATGGGACAACCTTCACCCCAACGTTTAACACATGGTTAGTATCTGTCCCTCTGTAGCCTAATGGTTAGCTTATTGGACTCAGAAAACAAGGATCTTTGGTTTAATCCTTGCCGACTTTAGGGTTTTTTTTAGCAAAAAAAAATTACGGTAACAGAAAAAAGATGGGCCCCATAACATGCCAGAAATCAGCAAAAGCAATATGGCCGCCGAAAAAACAAGATGGACGCCATTACTACATGACAGCTAAAAGCAAAATGGCTGACTTCCAGGAGTGTCAATTTAAGGTGTTAGGGGTTAGGAGGCAACTTCCAGTGGGTGGGTGTTGACGTCATGTGGCGTTAGGGGGAGTGGTGACGTCATGTGGGTGACGTTAGCAGTGGGGGTCAAGTTCTGTTGGGTGGGGGGTGACGTCATGTGGGTGACGTTAGCAGTGGTGGTCAAGTTCCGTTGGTTGGGGGGTGACGTCATGTGGGTGACGTTAGCAGTGGTGGTCAAGTTCCGTTGGGTGGGGGGTGACGTCATCATTCACCACCCACTTTAGCCAAACAGGTGCCCAATACTACTTAGGCTATTATGTAGTTTTTATAATAGTTAAACAGATATGTCATAATATATGTTGAAATAAACTACAAAATATTCTGGTATATTTAAAGTATATAAATTAATGTATTTTCAAAATATTGACGATAATACTGGCAGTATGTAACTATATGTTTGAGTCTTGTGGCTTAGACTTAATGTCAGTATTTCAGCACAGTAAAAAATGTGCTCATTAATATGTGGGGAACAAACGTATCGTAAGTGTAGACCATTATCAAAAAAAGGAAAGTTTAGGTTGCACTGAATCCTAATTAAGGTTGGGTTTCAAATTTAGCCTTGTGTATAGTAGCCAGCTGCAGTGGCAATACTGACGGTAATAGCTTAGCGCGCTCTCACATGGTCAGTATTTCTGTCACTATCCCGAACACTAGCGCTCGAATTTATAGTCAATATTCAGCTGCAATCCTTCATTATGGCCCACACCCGATTACATTGTGTACAGTAAAACCTCCGAAAAAGAATATTTTAACATTTTTGAACATGTATATGACAAATAATTTACACATTAGAAGAAGTTTTATCCTGGTTTCCTAATTTCCTAATTTAATGTAAGTTTTCTGTCAGTTTTTATAAAAAAAACGTGCTTGCCTTCACTGAAATTAGTTTGCCTTAACAGGTCTGTAGCTGGATCGTCAATGTACATATAAATCAAAATCATCTTAACCTGTTTGGATGAGTTAGTTGGCTACATGCACTTTTAAGGTCATAAGCTGGTTCCCTAAACCTCATGTCGAATTGGTGCGAATAAATTCGGATGAATGTACTGTACATGTATCTGATCTCATTTGGGTTACTTGTTTCGTTCATGGCTTTGTTTTTATGATGCCGTGAACCTCCAAGGTCGCATTCTGCCCACATGTCTATTACTTACTTGCTTACAAATAGTCCACTGTTAATTTAAATTAGGCCAAGCACAGAATTTACTGACTCGTGATTTTGTAAAATTAAATTGAATACTGATTAAATTTTGACCTTAAGTAAATGTCAATCAGTTTTAATTTGCCATTAGATCTTAAAATATTAGCGATTTGCTTGAATATCAAAACAAAATTTAATTTAGTTAAACTGTGTCAAATAAACATGTGGTTCATATGCAGTATTAATTCAAAAGAATATTGAGAGATGATAATGAAGTTAGTTATATTTTGTGAAGTGATTTTTGCGTTCTAAACCTCTTTTAAAAAAATATAAAGCCATACCATGTTCACTGTAGGCCTTTTTAATTTAATTGCTTAAACATTAAAGCTTTTAAATTCGAAAAAAATTTGAACAGAAAATATGTTCTTCATTTACATGTACACTGTGTATGTGCATATGCTTATAAATTCTTGCGTAATTAAGGTTTTAATTCTGTACGCCTGATTCACTTCAATGTGTGAATGTTCTTGAAAACATATACGATATTATAATAAAACTGTAGTCTTTTAGGAAAGTTTTAGTCTGCATAAGATAACTTTATTAAAATCCCAAATGTTAAATTTAATTTTTACTTTGCTTACTAACTTTAGGTGAACATCCCAGAATGGGGGCTTTGGACGTGTGTCCATTCATTCCTGTCAGAGGAGTCACCATCGAAGAATGCATAGAATGTTCCAAGAAGTTTGGTCAAAGACTGGCTCCAGAACTCGGGGTTCCTGGTATGAAACACGACCAATTTTACTCTGAGGACAGTTATTTCGCATTAAAAATAAGTAAAAAATACCAAGCAAATTTATAATTTTTTTGCATGGTCTGTGGCCATTAGCGGTAGAGTTCAACTTATATTCAATTATACGATCTTGCAGGCCGAAGGTTCCAAAGGTCCTCTTTGGGTAAACCTTAATAAAATGGCACATCGATATTTAAAATGGAATTACTTGATTCACAAGGCACGTGATTAAAAGTCATGTGTAAAAAATAACAATAGCGTGATGTGAAATAAATAATGTGTAAATAGAATAGCTTAGCAACAAATATTTGTCAATAAACGTAGACCATGTGATTGGGTCAGAACAAGGACACACTTATTGAGTATGACACCAATTTATTAATTTATTTTTTCGTAAAAAATTAAAATTTGCTCTAAAAGCCCTAGCGGAAGCCCGATTTCGGTGTCGACAAATTCGTGCCCAACTGGGGCACAACACCAACAGGAGGCCGGAAATTTATCATTGCTTATAACGTCAACATTCTTGGCACGAAAGAACAGGCGCACCACATTGCCCTGAACATTCGGGCACAGGGCAGAGGTACATGTATGAATGAGGCAAATCCATGAAGTTTGCACCATGGTCCGATTCCTCCTTGTCGACGCCATCAACGCCATCACTTCGGTTATGATCATAGTCATGCGGATTCTTCAGGATAGGATTCTTAAGCGCACGGTACCCAAGGCTGGGTAGGACTTTTTGGCTCAACATTTTGTATTTCACTATGTTACGCATCTTTTCTGTAATTATTCTAGATTTGTCTAACATGCACTTTTGCTCCTGTGCCCATGCAATTTTTTCAGGGTTTACTGTTAGGTTTTCACTGTTCTTGACTTTATGCAGCTTTACTTTTTCTCATGGTTTGTCGTCTTTAACCTTTTTACTTTTACACGTTTATTTCGTTCATTTTTGAAATATTACGGTCATTCTTCCCTCCAATATTTGGGAGGACCTATGACGAAATATGCAAGTTGCAAATATTATGCAACAGATGGCGCGGCTCGCACAAGCTCGCAGTGAAGCAATTAAAAAAATTCACCTAGTGTGACTGTACACCTTGGTAAAGTCCAGATCGCACTGGGAAAAAAGGCGTTACCTTAAAGTATCATATAATGACCACGTTGGTCAAGGATCACACAAGTCCCTTTCGCAAGGCAAGGCGGTGTACCAGACTACAGAATCGTAGTCAAGAAAATCACTCCCGCACCCTTGAGCAAGGTCAGGAGCGCGCCTAAAGAAATAACAAGTGCGAGCATTGTTCACCTATGCCCTTCAGCAAGACTAGGTCGAACTTTATTCTGCGATAAAAAGCAAATCTAACAAGTGCATTCATAAAGACAGTTTTATTTCCTGTAATGTTTAACAAAAAGGAGTAGGTTAACAACATATTTATTTCTATGTATAATTCTGTTGACATTTTAATGTTTTAAATAAATTTATTTCAACTTGAAACGTATTCCACATGCGACTCAATCTCTCACAACATTTTACCCTTAAAGTTCACACCAACTCAAGTTACTCATAAGCTAATAAGCTTATGAGGGTCCTATTCTACAAAAGTACAGTCTTGTACTTGTAGGTGTACGGAGTGATACCTGTACAAGAAGTACAAGTTGTTGTGTTCCACAGTTAAGATTTCTACAATTGTAATTTATTCGACCATACCTTACAAGTTATAAGCAAATCTTGTCAGTTTACAAGTGTTCTGTTCCACAAAGGTATTGCTATTAGCAAATTGCTTGTAACTTGTAGTGAATTTCTTACAAGTAAATTATTACTTGTAAATTAAGTATTAGAAAGCATTTGAAATTGGTATTGAACGTTTTTAATGGTATAAAGATGTGGTCTAACGACAGTGAAGGCGAAAGAGTGTTGCAAAGAATCCCTAAGCTATACAAGCCACATATAAACTTTCAGTATCATAGTGATTTTGAGCGCAAAGAGATTCAGGCTTAGTTGCACAGCAGTTGAGGATCTGCTAATAAAAATTGGACACATATTAGCTCATCTTACAAAACTCTTACAAAATTCTTATTGTGCTTCATTCACTTGGTAATGGTTGGCAATACCATGGCCTAGCAGACATGCATGGTGTCACCAAATCATTAACATGCCGAACTGTCCATGCTTTTGTGAAGGCTGTCAATACAGTTATGTTCTACAAAACTGTAACTTGGCCAGAAAACATCACGTACATGTATATATTGCCAGTCCTTCTCCACAAAAAGTCCCACAGATTTTCCAACTACATGTACTTATTTCTAGGCTTTCACTTATCTGTTTTTGACAAATTGTTGGTAAATTTACCGAAAATTACACACTTTCTAGCTTCAATAGCACAGAGAAGCAGCAGATCCCGGACTGCGGATTTATGCGTATTATAAAGCGAACAAAGGAATCTTTTTCGACGAAAAATGTATTGAGAACTTTGAGATGGTGTTCTTTTCATTTTTTATGTTTAGAAGCCAAATTATTCGAATGTTTGCACAATTAACCAAGCAGCATGTGCTTCCATTCCACGTGTGTTATAAATCGTCTGTTTGAGTGGGAATCTGGATAAGATATCATGCGTACAACATAATTTGGCTGTGCGATCATATCATCTCAGGTTTAGCCAAGATTTGCTTTGTGGAAGACCAAGTCTGTTAAAAAAATCTGCTCGTGATCGAGTAAGGTTAACTTAAATGCAATGTTTACCAATAATGATGAGAAGTCAACAAGGAGTAATGATTGTTGGTAATGTCATGACTAACCATATCATTAGTAATGATCGTGTAAAGTCTGCTAAAACAACGTTTTGAACTGTACATGTAATATCTTCTCACCTTAACAAAGTAGAAATCAGTTTAAAAAATGTTTTGCTTATTTAAAAGACAAATATATCATTCTTTCAATATCGATTTTAAGTTTGTTTTATACTTACCGATTTCTGTACAAAATAAATGGGAATATTTAATGTTTTATTCATTATTTAACCGATGAGAGGCACCTGCGGAACCATCTTCCTCGTGTTTTTTTTTTACTTTAGATCGAACTACTTTCTATTTATTACTTTCGTTATCGGAATCCACATTCGCATTTTGATTGCATTTTTGCACCGACGTCTTATCTGAAGCGGTTCCGAACTATTCCGTACGAAGCTCCGCCTCGTGCGACGGCTTAAGGGGGTTGACAAAGCCCGTGATAAAATTAATGCATCTCCTTTGAAAACATTCCTCTCCCAGAGTGGAATTATCTCGTCCGCAGGTGCCTTATCGGTTCGGAAAAATTGGAAATGCCCCGTTTATTTAACGAATTAAGTAAGCCGTCAAAACAAAACGGCTCTGTCATCCTCTTAAGCCCCCACAGGAGGGAGACCCTGAAGACGTTCCGGCATTATGAGGCATGTCCATAAATGCCGTAAATTCGAAGTAACAAAGTTCTCTGCCGGGCGCCACCTGTTGCCCACCACGAGAAATGGCGATCGCAAATATGGTTTCCAGAAGCTAGGGTGCTGGCGAAAAGGGGACGCTGGAATACTTATGGGTCCCTAATTTATGATTCCCGTAAGCCCCCCAACAATTTGCTAGCTGTTTTCGCCAAAATAATCTTTTCTTTATTGCCGCTTACCGCATGTGCAACATATGGGGAGCTTTAAGTGGCAGGTTGCCATGGCAACGCATCCCTCGAAATTTCTGAAGGAATATCGGCGGTACCCGGATGTTGATGCATTCGGTTTTTGGCAGTTTTGTCGAGTGGGGTACGCGCACCTAAAACTGGGTTTGATTTTTTCATAATAATCCACTTTTTGGCTAGTTTTGTAACGGGGTTATGCGATTATCGTTGGCTTTTTGTTTTCCGAATAAGGCTGCCCCGTTGAAAGGCAATCACCGAAAGCACCTCTGCTTTGCAGGTTGATGATCGGATTTGCTAACGATTGCCAAGAACCACGTTTGGAACCTTACCTGATAAATACTACTGTCAATACAAAGATATACTGACAGAAATACTAGCCATGTGAGAGCGGTCTTTGCCGTAAACGTCACTTTTGTCTATGCAGTAAATCTCTGCTAACAGGGTGACACATGCTTTCTCATTGGTTGAAATTGGAGCCCAGCCTTAGCAAGGTGTCAGGATAGCTACCGTGCCTTTTTTCCCCTTAGTAGCTGTGGTATTTTCCGTTTAAAGAGATGCATATCGGAACTGAAACGAAGTACTGAGATTTCTCTCAAGAAAACGGCGTCTTTTTAACTGTCTGTTGTTTTTAATTGTTTGGGAGGGTGTTAGGTTTCCAGAAGCGTTAATCCCTCTTGATTTATCTGCATTGTTTGCGTTTCATATTAATGTAAGCCCCGTAATAATAATCCGTTTGAAATACGGTGTTCAGTTTCGGAATACGAGTTATCTGGGTGCAATGCAGAAGTTCCATTATTTTTAGAGGAAAAAATGAAATGAAGATAGTAATTTCTTAGTCGCTGTAAAGTAGCAAGCACCCTTTCTTCCCATAAACTGGATGTTAACCGAGTCTCAAACTAATCAGAAATGAACAGCTTTCAGACAGCAAAAAAAATTGAAAGAAAATTCCCTCGGGTGTTGTTTCTGGGTAAAATGAACTGGTCTAGTATTGTTATTTCGCATTTGGGATTCTGGGCGATAATTGTACGCACACTCGCGCTTTTGGAAAAGGAAATTTATTTTCCCCATTCCACGTTTCTTTGAAGCTATCCACAGTTGCGGATTTCCGCTTTGAACCGACTGTAAAATTGGAGCAATGTATAAAACCAGCCCCAATTTCGTTTTCACCGGAATAAAATTCTAGACGTTTCAATTAAGTGGAGCGAAAAAAAATGCTGGTGTAAACGAGGGAGCCTTCTTAAAAATAAAACATTGTTGTTAGGAGCAAAGCTTTCAAGCGCATTGTGCTTGCATATCAGCATTTTGTTAAATACAAATGACGAATGATGAATAAAACATGCAACTTCGTAGAAACGACGCAGTTTGTGATTCTTTAAGATGTCAGATGTGTAAGAAGTGACTCCGAGGCATTTTTATTCTACTTATAAATGGTAATGAGATGACTTTGGCTAGAAATAATGATAAATTGTAATTCGATCATGAGAGGATGTACGCGTCAGTAAGCCTTTACTATGGTGGCTCAAATGAACTGAATATACAGATTCTTTTTTACATCTAAAATGATGCATGTTTTATAATAAATATGGACGTTGCTACTTGGTACTAGTAAACTTAGTGATAATACTGGTACTTTTATTTATTACTCATTTTTTTGGGCAGATTGCAATCAACTTTGGCAGTCACATGTCTGTAATAGTATCTTATAAAGCGCGTGCATTTGTTAATTGTTTGTGCGGGGGGTCTACTTTTTTAACGAATTGTTTTGGGATTTTCAATAGGTAATTGATTTAATTCATAAATTGTTGCTAGTTATAATTGCCTTTACATGCCATGGCGCCAGTCACGTAAAACGAAGCTGAAACGTTTTTGGGAAAAAAAATCTGGTCAACATTTAAACATATAACGTTGACAATGTTGATATGAATAATATGGATTTTAGATTAGAAATTAAACTAAACTCTTAACTATTCAGTAAACCAAAATTGCATGCAAAATTTTGTTTTTCAAAATATCTTACAATGAAATAAAATTTTCTTGGATTTCTTCAAATTCTTGCGTATTGGCAAGAAAATTTGGAGTCGGCTGCTATTACCATTTCTTACATATAATGTACATAACACCAGTTTTTTTAAAATAAAAAACAACACAACCGGGCATCGAAGCGTCAAGTATAGTATCTTTCATACCGTACATGTGTTGAGAGTCAAGAATTATAAACGTTGTCTTAGACAACCTTCTCTCTGTCAGTGGTTTGGCGAAAGGCTGGATAAAGATAAATAAATGGATTGATCCAGGGAACATAAATCTTCAAAGGCTGCGCTGCAAAGCTTTCGCAGTAATGGAGAAGGGATGGAACGAAGGGGGAGTGTTCATGAAATATAAATAACGTAAGGAATCATGTTCCCTAAAGATTCTGGAAAAAGGAGGATCAAAGGCCACAGTGTGCAGTAGTTCTGTCGATTTCAACTTAATGGACACCCTTACGAAGGTGAAACATGCGATGGTGCAGCCACACAAAGTACAAAGGAACCACCTACGAAGAACGAGCCCGGAAGTAAAACTTTTCGGACACAGCTTCTTGCTCAGAAAAACAGAAACTTGTTAGCGAGCGATCGAAAACAATTGCATTCCATCAACCGACTATCTTCAGCGAAACGTCAATAAAAGTGGAATGGAATGCTGTTATTCTTGTTCGGACTTGCTCCATTTCCTCATCGATCTCCCTGCACCAGGCTCACCAGACGTCGTTGATAATTGATGTCTGAATTCCTTTCCTTCAATATACTTCGCCATTTAGGCCACCAGATGGTATACGACCTTTTGAACTTCAAGAGGGATTTCTTTCTTAAGAAACAGTTATCTTTTCCCAAGAAGTCTTACCTTATGAACATTTAAATCATGCACTTTGAAGCTCCTGCGGCTGATGGCAGAAATGTCACGTTGAAGCACAGAAACCGATCGATTATTAAGATTTTCATTTCCTCGGTGAATACCTCGGAAGATTGATCTGCATATTTTGATGTTTTATAAGCGCGTGCCAGCGATGTAGTCTGCGTATTCATCGACCTTGGTTGACATATTTTATTCATTTCGAGATATGCTTAATTCCTTATCGAAAGTGCGCGAACGTGTATTCCTGGTTCACTCGTAATTTCCTTTCACTGCTTGGAAAATTTGAGTATGAGGTGATGGTGTGAAAGAATAAGGCGAGGAGCGTCCATGAATACCTGCGATGATCCCAGGAGAAGAAAAATTCTCAATTCCCTGATAATCGCGGTTTATGCATCTCCCTTGCCGGCATTCACGGGAAATTGAGTGAATTCGTTAGGACGCATATTCTTTCATAAATAATAAACCTAACTCGAATCCTTCCTGGCGTATATTTAATTTGAAAAACCAAATTGCGCGCTGCGCATCTTCAGACAAAATAGAAAGCGCGGCACTAGCTAGAGGGAATTAAAGCGAATTTGGCTGCATAAGAAATAAAATTGTGAGAAAAGGATGCGTGGCTCGGTCTGAAAACTTAATTCGAGGTAGACAATTCAGAAGGTTGCCTTTGAGTACGAAGGAAATAAGGACAATCGTGCTGGGCAGTGTTCTGTTTTGATTTAATTTGTTTTGGGATTTTGTTTTCAACTCTGTGCTGCTGTGCATAAGCGTAGGCCTATACGATAAAAAACTTCGAGTGAATCGGATTTAGGTTGTTAGTTTCCTGTTTATGCTTGGTACAAATTATTGTTCCTTCTGCCAAGCGAAGTGCCGACGTAGATAACGATGCTGTTCAGTCGCTTGTTTGCAGTGTGCACTAGAGGGCGCAGCATGAGCGAACACCTTTAGCTGCGGGGTTCTATTAAGGAACCATACAGATAATGTTTCACTCCACAAGGACAAGGGGTGTCCCAATTGCTTCCTTAACACTGTAACAAATTGGGTGGGGTGAGGCACTTATGACGTTATGATTTGGCACATTTCAAATAACGTCATTGTGTCAAACGAAGTTCCAGCCTTTCCCATACCAATTTCATACGTCACGTATCATCAGACTACATTTAAATTATCAATCTATATCTGAAATCTGTTTTATCTTTTTATTTTTTACCTTCTCATTTTTAATCCACTTTTATACATCTTTATTTTTAAAAAATCATCTTATTTTTTTATATCTGGTTCATACCAATATAAAAATCAGTCAGAAGGGGCAAATCCCCTTAGTGCTTGACTCTTGTTCTTCTTTTAGAGGTTAATTACGAAAACTCAAACGAACGAGCCTACATTGATTGATGAGTATCGGTGAATTGCATGTAATCTTCGATTAATTAATTAGGTATGATAGCAACTGAGAAAAGTTATTTAACTGGCATGATATCGATATCACGTAGGGGCAGGGGCCTGGGTCTCACAACCAGGGGAAGGACTGTCTCAAAACCCAATTTCATGATAGCATTATTTATGGACGGCTCCGATACTCATAGTGTCCATGAATCAAACAATGGCTAATGATGAGTTAGTTTAATGTTGTTCGTTGGTCATCCCCGCTGCCATAAACAGCGATTAGACCGGATCATTGTTCTTCCTGTTGGTTTTCATCTTCCTGGTGATTTTCTGGCCGCACTTTCGACAACAAGTGCGTGGCGCAGGCGTTTGACGTGGTTTGGTTTCCACTGTCAATATTTTCCTTTTAGCTGAGTTGCAGTTATCTGAGAGTTTACTCTTACTTCCATAAGCATGAGCGAGGGGGGCTGAGCCCTGGTAATCCCAGTTTCCCTGGCGTGGTGCTGGCCGATAACGCCAGCAGAGAATACACGAGCCGGCAATTAGCCCTAACCCCGTTTGCGATGTTTTCCGGCGATAAAAGTTATTTTGAGGTTTTTTTCGGAAAAATGTCGGCGGTTCGTTTTAAAGGGCTGGTTCTGGAATGTAACAACAAGGCTCCCGCGCCGCAGTTTCCGTTAATTATAAACAAACACGGCGACTGGAACCCGAGTGTGATTGGCCTGCTGCGCTGTAATGGGCGTTAAAAGAGGAAATCCACACCAGCCACATCTTGCTTGAAATTTGAAATTGGTGTATCTCCTATAACCGTTGCAGCGTATGTCTTGATTAGTAAACATATCACTGATGTCGTCGCATTGCGAGAGATGTATGTTATGGATGGTCCCTGGCGCCCATTCCCGCGGGTGCTGGTAGGTTGTTGACTTATTTCTCCATCTTTTCAATTTTTTTCTCCATTTTTTGTCAGCTGCTTGCTGCCTGCTATTTATCTTGACTAATAGACGCGGATGCGTTTTTTCGGTTCTGAACAAACATGGTTTCTCATCGCTGCCTATTAATTCTTCATCAGCAATTAATTTTTTGACTCTGGCAGCCCTAGACGTAAACCCTTTCTAATCTTTTCATCAGAAGAGGTTTCTAGTTTCGGATTTGATTGGTTGTTCGGTCTGGTTTTTTTTTCGGGGTTTTTAATTGATGGAGTCTATTTTGAGGCTCAATCAACCTGACAGTCGTATCCAACCGGAGAAACATGCTTTTTTTGCTCTTTCATCGAACTCATCTTTTCAGCTTTGCTCCAAGCCTCCATCAAGACTGCATCAGCTCATCAGAAAAACATCAGTCCATGAATTTCAGCTCAACTATAAATGATTTTTCATGCGCCTAAGGATCCAAAAGGATGCCCACTATGCAAAAAATTACATATTTTTGCTTCAAATACTTATAATTGCTCAATTTATTCTCTGTCCACTAGTCAGGATTATTTTTTCCTCTAAAAAAATAACAACTTGAAAAAAAAACTCCAATGCTTGACAATCGAATTTTCATGGACAACAATCATTTCTTCGAAATGTTGATTACCGCCTCGAAATCGTTTTTAACAGGGACTTAAACTGTTCTTCCAACTTATTTTAACACTGATTGAATTTATCTTCACTTTTGGGAGAGGAAATGCCAGGCGATCTAAACATAAATGGTTATCTTTTTGGCAGCTAGGAAATTATCGTCGATGCAGATGTTGCTTCAGAGTTCGAAAATGTATGCTTCCATTTCCGGTGGTGGGCTTTCTTTTTCGTCAGCCACCCACGTGGTGTCTTTCCGAGCTTCATTTCGCTCGATTTTCACGGAAGAACTGTATCCACATCTGCGAAATGTTTTCTGCCCAATATACTGCATTGCAATTTTCCATTGCTGGCTTGGTTCGATTTGCATGATTCTATCATGCAGAGTGCATCAGAAATCGTATTGTTCCAATTAACAATATTGAATGTCCATTGTCTATGGGACATGAGATCTGGCGACATTTTCATGCCTGGAAATGTGCGAAGCTATTTACCATCTCAATTCCATATTTACAGCATGTGATAGGCCAATCCATAAATACCATAACCCCAACTCAGCCACCATATTTTTAAACGTAAGGATGGCAGACGGGAGTAAACTGATAAAACTAAGGAAAACCTGGACAGTTCTGTGGTTTTCTAGGTCCGCAATAACAATAAGAAACGATAAGTAATCCATATGTTTCTGAAATCTAGTGATGGCGTATTGGCAACTACTGTACTAGCCTAGTTTTGGAACGAAAGAGGGTAACAACGTCAAGGCCCATTTATCTAAAAGGATGTCAATCATGCAACAAATTACAACTTTGCTTTAACTATTTATTATAATTGTTAAATTATTTGTTCCAATGTTGAATTGGTTGTCTCCTAGGATCTAAGCTATTTTTTATATTTTGAAAATTTCCCGTTTATTTATAATTTAAATAAACTTGAAAAAAGTTTTACAACCTCCGTAAACGGGATTTTCTTCTTGGAAAAAATTGCATGCTGGGTTTTTCCTCCCAGTGAATCTGTTAGCATGTTAGCATGACTTGTTTTCTAGAGTATTTTCGTATATAAATTAACGGGGCATTTTGAAATTTGAAAGAATAATTCTCACCCTAGTTGACAACCAATTATATACACGGGTAAAAAAAATTTAGCAATTACATGTATAAGCATTTGAAGCAAAAATGTGTTATTGGATAAAGAATGGAATATTCTTATTTCGGAAGTGGAGATGGCTTGTTATACAATGTAGATGGTGAGTAAGGGCCCTGGTAAGGAAACATTGAATGCAATTTTTGGGCAGCGCGGAGATTAACTGAGCGTTTTGTGCCATAGTAGCATGTATTTAAAAGTACATGTCACCTAGTCATGACCTAATGATGTTGAATATACTGCTAGGCCTGGAACAATTATCCCTTTTTCAGAAACCTTTTCCTAGAAATTGGGAATGGTTGTGACACTTTAATTTTCCTAAATCACGCACTCGTACACCCTGTATGGGATGATTCGCGTTTTTTCGAGTCCCTATTCGAGAATTCTGTGCCCCATGAATCTGACTGCTGGTGACTCAGAGCGGTTGAGTCAGGCGGTTCAGGCCCCTTTATTGGCATCGGTGCGGCACGGTCCAATGTTTTCGTTGAAGTCCCCTACCTGCAATTAAGCAATGCCCGAGCTCGTTTACATTTAAATAACAATCGGCAAGGTTTTATGACGAGGGAGGAGGCCCCTGTGTGCAGGGGGACAACAGTCGTTTAACCGGACAATTGCTCCGCTTTTTGAGTGGCAAGGTTTTGGACAGAGGAGACAACATTTTGCCTTGGGCGTTACTGTAATTACAATTCATAATGCCAACGTTTAATGGCGCTCGCCATTGCATCGTGCCATATTAAGTAAGCCTTCATTAAGACGAGTTAATTTATTTTTGAAATTTGTGTACTGCGCATACACCACTATTATGCGGAGAACGTGTAATTTTCCATGTTTATGATGTTAGTGTTTAATTTTCAGGAAATGCAATAATGCACTTTCAGCTACCCCGTTAATCACGACTTACACTTTCTTATTTCCCCATAAACAGTTGGATAAATATTCGTCTATAATGACTAAATTTGCATTCAGTACGTGTCGTGAGATTTTTTGGGTATTATATGCATTACCTGCCACGCTTATCCCCATGTTACATAAATCATCAGTTATTCAGTTTCTACTAAATTAAAGTAATTAGCATGACTATGATCTTAAGATTAGATTCAGTTCTTGGAATCTCTAATGAAATGTGACCGACAAGCACGGACTTAAAACAATTCTTGGTGACCTGGCACTTAGCGCGTCTTCAATCACTGCACACTGGTTGCAAATCGCATATAGTATGTTAGGGTACAGAATCTTTTGTTCGGATATGGCGATGTATGACACATCCAAATGCATTGAAGCTGCTATAACGACGTACCGATATGGGAATCCCTTGCAAAGGTAATGATCACTCATTTCTACGTGTCATAAAACTGACTCATTGTGGCACGCACCTGATGGCCAATGGTATGCCCCCTTTACCAATTCCCTCTAATCGCAAATGTACGATAATTGATGAATGCTTTTTATCTGTTTTTGGGCCTCCCTTGATCCATCATTTATTTCTGCGCCACAATATCTTCTAGAAATTCTGTTGTGGGCCTACTAGAAAAAGCACCTTTCCCTCCTTTTTTGCTGTTGATTTACAGATAGCTTGCCATTAATTCTTCCGCCTCGCTTTAACGATTACTGAAATTTCGATTTTCTCATTCCATTTCCTTTACTTTTAGTAATTGAATTCCAGCGTGTAATTGGTTCGTAATCAAACGGCGTTGTTCTGAGCAACTCATCTGATTTGTTCATTCCACCGCAAGGCCTCCATAATTTCGTTACGCCTAAATTATTCAAACTAATCAATTTCCCACTTAATGAGCTCTTATGTTCGTGCATGGAATTTGCGCTTCATTATCCGTGGGAAATAATAACAACGATTATACCGAGCGCTTAAAATTCAACGAATTTTCACTAGACATGTACATGTATTCTTGTGAGGATCGTATTCCGCTTGGAGATGTAATTAATTTGTCCTGTTTTAGGCATATATCATTACCTTAAAGCCACTATATATGGTTTATACAGGCGTATATATTCTTTATACCAGAATTTCTGGAATCTGACACGCTTTCAAGGCAAAATTAAATATATATATATATTGTCTATTAAACATTAAAAAGACACTTTCAGAACACTTCGGTGATAGGGTTTCTGAACAGTACCATTGTTTTATTACCTTTTTATTTGTGTACAGTCTGATGATTGTGCACAGTATTTGAAGCCTTGCACAACGAATATTTTATTGGAAATGTCTTTTTCAATAATTAGCAAGAAATAGTTCCGAAAGGCTCAGACGTTTTGGGATTTTAAATCGTTAACTCTAGGTGTTTGAAACATCTCTTTTTCAATATGGAGCGAATTAAGAATTACTGACGTATGGTTCATGTATACCTAAGAAAGGATTGTGGCTTAAGGATTGGGAGGGGTTGAGGCCTAGAGGGTGGCAATGTTACCTTTTCACCACCCGCTCGTGCTGTATGATGGTAATTTACCACTACTGAAATATGAACGATAGATATAAACTATGGCTGGAACTTTATAATCAAAACGTTTTCTGAGAAATTTCAAGTAAATTTAATCAAGTATATACTGAACATGCATCCGAAGGATTAGTGCATCGTATGTAAGGTGTTCATGGAAGAACAATATAATTCCTGAGAAGTGAAGTTAATGAAGTTTTCGAGAAAATCCATCATTGACACCTTCTATGCGTGCGAAAGATACCATTTCACCCATGAGACAAGTCAAACGTCTGTTACTCGAATGAAACTTTGCTTCCAATTATTAATCAAGCCAAATTTTATAGTGAACGGTAATCATAGAGCAAGTACACTGCCATATCCTAACTTTCATGGCTCTATGTGTAAACTTAATCACTTCATTGTTGTGTTTTGGCCCAATGTTTACTCACGGCTAATCTGACAGCACGGTCCTCTCCGTTTAATTAATGACCACTAAGATATAAATGCAGTGCTGTTTAATAATTCGGGCTTAGTGTAATTAAGTGCACTCGTTTCGTAATTGGACTTTGCAAAGAGTGTGTACATACTGATAAAATCTAGCCATGGTTTTGTCCTCGCATTTTTGATCCCTTATTCTCCCTGTTGTTCAGTACTTATCGAAACATCGCTAATAAGCTGATGAACAGATTTTTTTCATTCATTTACTTAATTAACACCGACCGTCACTCTTTTTCCGTAATCATTTGCATATCAATCCCCGTTTCAGCCTGCTGTCACGTAATTCAATCCCTCAACCCCCTTTTCCGTCCAATATTTCATTTCGTCATTTACATGACATTCAACCCAGGGCTTGATGACTCACAGGAGGAACCAACGGCGCGCGTGCATGTGTGCACTCCTATAGATTGAATCATTTTTTTGTTGTGATTCCGTTATGAATTTGTTTGCTTATTAACCTTCTACAGATTTATCAAATCCCCTAGGCATAACCAGGGCATTCGAGGGTGGCTTTCTCGAACTCACAGGGTTTTACATTAGATTGACCCTTTTCCAACTCCCAACGCCATCTATGGTGTATAAAATAGCTTCCAGATGTGCAATCTTACTCTGCTTTGGTGATTGATAAAGGCGCTCCTCCATTTCCATTTGTCACTAATCCATATCGCATCATCATTTATGGACGACCCTTTGTAACAAATAAATAGCAGTGGACCTGATATTCATTATTATTAGGGGCGTCCTTGTTCCCTGACGTTCAATCTAAAACGTCTAAATTCCAAAAAAGTCTTCGATTAATGTCAATGAAAACAATTGTGTTCTCACTAAGGTATAACAACAGGTTAAAACGATAAGGAAACTTACTTTTCCAATAATTGAGAACTCGATAACTGATAGTCAATAATCGAACACCGAATGCCAGAGGCCACTAAACAAACTTCGATCCTTGAAAAGTCAGTATTCAGTGCTGGATTTGACCAAATTCTGTAGACCAATGTTAATTCCAATTTATTTTCGTTTTTACGTTCAGATTGTCAGCGATGTCTGGAAATACACAGAGGTGGCTGAAAGATGTCGCTTCCTGTTAGCGCGACTCTGCTAGGTTCCAATTAAAACTCCATCCATTGTGGGTCTATTAACGCCCCCTCTAAGGGGTGCCACGTTTCGTCGGCTTCACATTACACACCTGACCAGCTACGGCGCTCATTTTAATTACATGTTCCCCCTCTGAGAGCCGCGTCTTCATCTATTATGGGCTTCCCCTCGTTTTATATTCCCCATTTTTTTTATCTACATCAACCTTTTTTGCATCGTATTACGGATCGGGTATCTTTTCAGGGTTTTTGCCCATGAAAATTACTGTATATTTAGCGACATAATTTTCGTGAAAATACATATAGATGCGCTCCATTGACGATGCGTGTTTGGTGTCCCATTATAGATGGCGCTGATTCACGTGGTCCCGTTAGCCTGACTCTTTTCATTGGCACATTACCTATATGGCAGCTGGGATTAAAATAAGGTGGCATGTGTCTCCGAAATGATGACTTCGGTGTTATTTTGAGGATATTCTGCACGAATTCCGGCAGATGAAAAGTTAATGGAGCACTTGCAGACAGTAAACCCGGAAGTCCCCTGTTGGAAAACACCGTTGCGGAAATGTGTGGGAAGGATCAGCGCGCCCAGAGAACTGAGCAGAAGCAGAAATTTTTGAAATGTATTTATTTGTTTTGGAAGCAAGGATATTTGGTCTGCGATACATGTACCTGAATGAACATCTTTAAAAATCCGGGAATTATAGGGATGACCTTACTACTGCGTTTGTACCGCTATGCTGGAATTAATGGTACAACTATAGTGTGGAGATTTGGAACATGGTACCATTAGATTTGTGGGTTCCATCAAATTACTAATGTAGATTCCTAACTGCTCCCAGTAATCCCCATTTAATGAAACCTGCATAATACACCCACAGTGTCCAAGAACATTACAATATTGGTGATCTCAAAAGTTCACCAAGAAATATGGTTGAAAATTTAATTTATTCGCAACAGCAGATTAAAAAAGTAATAATTTAACATTTCCAATATAATTTAAAACATGTTTCAGCATTTTAGATACATGTCTATCACTTTAAGGCGTATTCCTTCAAAGGACAGCAACACTTCTAACCCCTCCCCCTCATCTTTCCCTTACAATTAAAAGATCAGATCCACGTTGTGAATGAGGAATTCTTTATAAGTCGAAATGTTTATCAATTTTGGACCAATTTCGTATTTATTAATGTGCTATATTAAGCTATAGGCTTTTTTTCTTGAGTAATGTATAACAGGTGTATATGTCTGAATCGTTACTTCGAAAAACTTTACGACGGACAAAAATCCGTTCTCAGAATTTCTAAATTACTTTCTTGCCGCTTTACAGCGTCCCATTTTTTTATATTTTTTTTTGTAATTTCCGATATACCCTCGACTGGGTATCACCCTCGGCGTCCTTGTTTTTTTATTTTGCATCTGTTTGCGGTTTAATTGGCTCCATGTTTTTCATCCCCCAACACTCAGTCCCGTTCCAAGCCCGCCGAACAATGGCACTAAGTCGCCGGCTCATTACACATCAGTTAGGAATGCTCGGTGATTCAGCGCCCATCGTTGAAAAGCGTCCAAGGCACCTAACCCCATCTTCTGCTGCCTTGCACCCCTCTGCAACTCTGCAGATATGCTTCGCAACGGTCTCATATTCCTTCCTGCCGATGGATATCCAATTTCCGTCGAGGCCCAAACCTCGATTGCGCTCCCAGCATTAATACGGGGCTATGCAAATGCGCAGAAATTACACCGTTGATTGCCTTCCGCCGGTGCCGGAAGTGGGGAAAACGAACCTTTCTGAAATTCGTAACGAAATATTTTAATTCGGCCTAATTTACTAGTACGTGCTGGGGCAATTTTTTAAAATTGTTGTTCATGGGGTTGATGCAGCTCGTGGGTAGGAATCATATTTTATTATCGCTTTTGCGAGGGTGCAGGCGTGTTTCCACGAAATTGAGTTAGAATTTTAATGGGCTGCATTCGAAGTGTATGAACAACAAAGGGCTCTTGCGCTGGCGCCACGATGTATTTTTGGACGCTTCTCTTGTTTGTGCAAATTGCAGTTAAAAATAATGGCAGTGTGTTGCTGGTAATATCTAGCACTTGATGCATCTAATGGGGTTTTGGACACTGGCACCAGCAGTATTTCATTCTTTATTGGAGGATGTCTTTGTGCCGAACACATGAGTAGAAGTCTTCCCTAGACAGTTGCTGAGAAGAGTAGCTCGTATTAAAAAGTCTCTTTTTTGTTCATTACAGGAGGTGTACTGTGGCAAAGAGACCATTTGTACAGTGGATGGACTCCATTTCAATTCCGTCTACAATGCCAGGGTGAAGGCCTTCAACAGCACTGGGGAGGGCGACTACAGCGAATGCATTTGCTTGCAGACTGCCGAAGGTGAATATTATGGTTAGCCCTCGCTGGTCGACATTCCAGGCTTTTCAATGAAATTGATTTTAATTTTATCCGCTTGTCTATTGCGGCGTGTTTGTCTCTTCCAGTGGCTTGGTTTACCATGGACACAGGCACTGCGCATCCAGACATCAAGTTCTCCAACGAGAACCAGACGGTGACTTGCGACAGCTACGAACACAGGGTGGTGCTGGGAAACATCGGCTTCTCGAGGGGTGTGCACTACTGGGAAATTACCATCGACCGCTACGACAATAATGCGGATCCCGCATTTGGGATTGCTAGATTCGATGCTGCCAAGGATATCATGTTAGGTCAGTGGAAAGCCCCTAAGCCTGCAGCATAGCGGGGTTCAGCTAACTGGAAATTGATCTTTGATTATGAAAAGCCACTTTTTCCGCCCTCTGAAGCTATTTTCAATCTGGTAATGGAGCCAGTGTTATGTCGCCGGGAGATGTTCCAGATTCAATAGGCAAATACTGCATATGAAAAAAATATTTGACTTCAAATCGTATAAAATGGGTTTTATTTTTATATACAGTCGAACGGGAGCTCACGGGACCATTCCCGATTACCAGAGTTCCCATTTAAACAGGTTCTAGGGACATAGTCCGAATTATAGAGGTATTTTTGGAAATCCATGTACGCTGTACAGTGCAGTGTAATGTTAATGTGCCAAAACAAACATTTATTAGACATTTTAATGAAAAAAAATTGGTGATTTGTAATTACTTGCATATAATTCAAAAACTTGGACGCCTGGTCCTTCTCGAGTCTCGATTAGGCTCATTGCTGGCCATTATTAGGCATACGTTTTGTCTTAGAACTGGGTGGTTACTAGAATTTAAGTTATTATTTTATAATTTGAAATTGTCGTGTTTATTTATACAAAAATTAAATAAAAATGGAAAAAAATCGTTATGCAAACTCCGACGCCCATTTTCGGAGGTTTCATTGAGAAGAAAACCCGTTTTTAGAGATCACATAATACTTTTTTTTTCAAGTCTATTTGTTACATGTATAAATAAACGAGACATTTATAAACTTAGATCCAAGTACACAACCAGTTCTACACGGTGAGAAACAAAATTATTCAATTATAATAAGTACTGGAAGCTGAAGAGTTTTTGTCTCATCATATTTATTATATGTGCAGGACTACTTTATGAATCAGTTGATAGTTGCATATAAAAACGAAAGTACTGCTGTATCTCATTTTATCTCGATTTATTTTTCTACGTTTGGAAGCCTGTTGCTTCGAGTACAAATGGAAAACACTCAGGAATTGGCACTCAATGTATTCCCAAATCGTTTTCCACGTTCAGTATGGCTGAAAAGCTTGTTTTTATGTTAACATGTACACGTTTGCAAAACCCAAGAAAGATTAACTTTGTCTTTTTTAGGAAAAAATTATAGTTGCGCTTTACTAACAACGAATCCCATTCTCTGATTGCAGGAAAAGACGAGAAGGGCTGGAGCATGTACATCGACAACCAGCGCAGTTGGTTCCTGCACCGGGACAAGCACGAAAACCGGGCCGAAGGCGGCATTGAAGTCGGCTCGGTCGTCGGTGTTCTTTTGGACTTGGACCATCGTCAGCTGAGCTTCTACGTCAACCAGGAGGTCCAGGGCCCCGTTGCATTCTCGGGGCTCCATGGCGTGTTCTATCCAGCTCTTAGCATAAACCGCTGCGTGGAAGTCACCGTGCACACAGCGCTGGAGCCCCCGATAGACCACGGGAGCGAAACAGGCGACTCCAGTAACTGAACGAGGCTGTCCCACTAAGGGGATTGTTAGGTGAGGTAAACTGCACCCGTTTTAAAACTGCCTACAATTCGCTCTCGGGATTCCTGGACAGATCCTTTTGAAGAGCGCAACTCCAGAGGACCGCGGTGAACCGTGGCAACTGGCGCAGGATGTACTTGTATGTCGTACTACGGTACTGAGCCTGATTCTTGCTAAAATAAGAAACTTCAGCTCACCCGGTCTCAACCATGCGTTAAAAGTGCACTTTGGACCTGGATCGAGGCAGCTGCTTATCAGGAAATGGCCGTGAGTGGCGAAGTAACATTTGCCGAGCAGCGCTATTTTCTGTCATTGTACAGCGAGTTTTGCTTGGGTTTTCGTTGATGGTGGCCTCTGTGAGGCAATAACGGCAGCTCGAATTGCGCCGTGAAAATCAGCAAAGCTCAATCACATCCGCCTATATTACACAGAGTTTGCATTTATCCGCTTCTTGCTCCGATCTAGCTAAGTGTTTAGTATATTACGGCGCAGCTACAGTCTGCTTGCTTTGCTGAAAGCTTAAGGCTTTTAGAAACTCCTTACTGGTAGTGCATTAGAAAAAGTTCCTTTTTGTGGTTCTCGACATCGTTAGTATATACGTTTTGGCAGAAAGGAATCGCCTTGCACCGTTCTGGCATTGCAACTCTGCAGTTGTTTTAAGCATGGTTTTGGGGTCGCCCTTTTATTGACAATTTATCATGATGAATTAGATCATTGATAGAGGAGGCAGTGCAGCTGCAAAATAACATGCTAACGTTGCATCCACCATAAGTTAAGTAAAAACAATTGAAAGCGTCTTAGTTTCAATTTACGCTATTTGCTTTAATTCTGCATCGTTGAAGAAAACTCAAAAAGTACAGTTGCAGAAGTGTATAGAGCTCTAGTTCATATGGTAAATCGGAATGGTGTGATTTATGGACGACCCCAAATGTAAGATGAGTTGCCATAAACGACTAGATTTCCATTAATTAGATAAATTAAAGAAAGTGTGCAACACTTGGACATTTGTATGATGAAAACGTTTTAAATAATAATTATAATCATGTGATCAAATTCTGGATTTTCTGTGTTTCTTGATTTCTGCAGTCTGCTGGTAAGTGATACGTCACATGATTTAGAAAATTGATTTGGGGCCAAAACGTTGCCAGTCAGCATTGAAATTCATAGCTAGACTGCTAAGCCCCATCCTGCTCAATTTATATAAAAGCTGAAAAACTGCTGGAAGATATGACCAACAAGATAGTTTTTCAGTCGAAGAAACGAATCAATTTTCCTGAAGTTGTAATTAGAGTGTAGTAGTATGCTTGTTCTCTTCAGCCAGTTTCATGGCGTCCAAGTGCAGATTTCCACATGAATTGAAATGCCACATATTGTACATATAAATATATCTATTACCCACACGTTTATTCCTAAGAGGAATTATTGTCTCAGATATATCATATCATAGCTACTCGCTCT
Source organism: Rossiulus vilnensis (assembly GCA_034700785.1). Taxonomy (NCBI): domain Eukaryota; kingdom Metazoa; phylum Arthropoda; class Diplopoda; order Julida; family Julidae; genus Rossiulus; species Rossiulus vilnensis. The sequence continues at coordinate 22,550 of JAQIXS010002076.1, forward strand.
GTCGATCAAAGACAAATGCTATTCACTTTTTAAATATTTCTGATAGTAGCATCTGATCATCTACTCTGTTCTGTAAACCTACTCCTCATATTTTCATCGCCAATTTATTGTTTATGTGTTAATGAAAAGAAAGCGTTTTGCTTCGGTAGTTTATGGGCACTGAATGTAATTTACAAGTCTTTGGGAATAGTTTAACATTTCCACCAACACTTTGCTTTTGCAATAATAGGAAGTGAGATTATTCTAGTATTGGTCAAAGCAGGAAACAGGAATTAATTTTAGAAACACCAAAGCTCTGTTAATCATCGCAGAAAAAATTCCCAAATTGAACTCTTGGAACCTTCTATCTTCACTATTTTTTATAATTTTTTGTTTTGGAATTTAAGGTTCCCTTATTTATCCTTGTGCTACTTGGTTTGGATAGAAATGTTTGTCATTTTTCAGGTAATGTTTTCTGGTTCTATCCAGCGCAAGTTGATTTTCAGCATTGCCCTACTTTTTTCAGAAATGGCAAGAGTCAAAAGTCAAGATAAGAAACCGATTTTTTACATGGCAAGATAGTGAAGTTAGTTTTAAGTTATATAGCATTCCGTTAATAGGAAGGGAATCGTTCACTATCCAAATTTGTCTTATTGTATTGTGCTTTACAATTGGAACATAAATTATTGCAATTTTTATTAGATTGGTTTTCTCATGATCAAATAATTTACAATGTAAATTGGTGACTTCATCCTCTTGGAAAAGTTGAACATTTTTTCCAAATCAAAGAACAATTCATATCATAAAAAGTACTATATGGAAAATGCAGCTGATTTTTTGCACAATTCTGTTGGTTCTGATTTGGTTTCTCAACTTTGATTCAAAATTTTAATATTGAAGATATGAACGCTTTTTTTCATTTTGGGACGTTTAAGTGCATGTGTCAGCTTCAGTAGTCATTTGGAGCTGACACATGTCATTGGAGGTCATTTTTATGCATGTTTGGTACTTTTACAAGAACGTACTTTAGCGTGCGCAAGAACAGTTGGAGAAATAAATTTGCAATACCTAAATTATCAAATCCTAATTGATTAATGCTTCTTACTAACTACATGGATCATCTTGTTGGTTTTTTAATTAAAGCAGTGCTTTGGTGGTCCCGGCAAGGTTTTTTAAATATATCAATTGTACTTGCGATTTTATATCTAGCTGTCTAAATAAATAGATATAAAAATTTAAACAGCTGGATGGTTTTGATAACAATGGCAATTATGTAAACAAAACAGCGTTCTTGAACGATTTTCTCTTTTTATGCAGTAATTTATTATTGGAAAAAAACGACACAGATAATGATACTTGCGCAACTTTTATTAAATTTCAAATAAGAAACTTCATCAAAGTTTAAGTAAATTCAGCTTAATTTTGAATATTGCAATTTCGTGAGTCATTTTTGTTTTCTAATATATTTTTAAGAGCAAACGTTAGAATTGTAACATGGGTTTTCTGAATTTCGTTTAGAACCAGTGCATAGAAACCATTTGGTATTTGCAAGCAATGCTGGTGTTGGACACTAAAATCAAAATTATTGCAAAGTAACGACAAATTCTAATTAATGCGAAATATTCGAGAAAAAATTAAAGCTTTAATTTTATCTTAATCTTTCTGATTACCTCTATGCCTGCAATAACAGTAATTCTTATGATAAGTAGCACTTCCATCTCAACAATTCTTTCCTGACATAGAAATCTCTTCTTTCTTCGTCTGAAGTGCAATATGTTTGCATATCTGCTGATATTTAGAAAATAGGTATACAATGGATAGAATATTCAACATTTAATAACAGATACATGTAGGCTGACATTTCACTGTGAAATCCATACACCCAATTTTATTGGACATGCATGATTTGTAGCTTTGCAGTTATTGCATATAACGTCAGGACGTTAATTGATTTACTGTGGTTATTTTAAACCTTTTGATGAATTGATATTCATGTAATATGAAGGTAATTATGAGACGCCCCTGGACATACGTGTACATGGTGTTTCAAAAAGTACTTGACAACTTTGAAAAATCATATTAATTTATTCAGAGAACCTACAGAGGTGATTGTAGTGTCAATTTGTAGGAACACGTCAATTTTTTTACCTTAAACTAAAGATGCTCTATGTGGCTTCCGCACACATCCCATCAGTAGTCAATTTCCTCCCAAACTCGCTGTAGCATTGCAGGAGTAACTTGGTCAGCGACGTCATAAATTCTCGCTCTAGGCTCAGGTAGAGAAGCCAGCAAAGGAGGTACATAGACGTTATCCTTGATGAATACCCATAAGAAAAAATCTAGCG
>JAQIXS010002077.1:0-24855 GCA_034700785.1 Rossiulus vilnensis
ATTTTATAAACAGTTTTGATAAAGTCAGGAAATTTTATACAACACACTGTAAAGATGTACAAAAGTCCTTATTAAGCCCACCAAGCAGAGATTCCACGCGGATAAAATGAAATTTAGCAATTATTGGAAGCAAAAGAAATGGGAATTTTTATTTTTTTTGCATGATGAACATCCTTTGCTCAGTCTTACGCTTTCGTATAATAAGTATTTATGTAGAACAAAGGAGGCCCACAAAAAGTACGAAAAAAATATCGCCATCATACAATTTTAGAAATCTAAGCATAGGCCCTAATATCGTCTTTGGTTGTAATCGTCTACATTTTGCCGACTTTGGTTGCAAGCAGAACGTAAAATTTAAATTTGCATGACGTTTTTCAGTATTTGGAATATCGTTTCAACCACCATGTCAGCTACAGCGCTGCAGTCATAGATACGTTTATTAAGGTAACACTGGATGCATAATTATGTAAGAATGATGATATAGTGATGAATAATCTGACTTGTCATTTATTGTTCTGCTAATCACATGTTTGAATAAGCTGCTGCTTGCATCCATCTGCGCCTATGCTCCAGCCGTGGCCCTTAATCAAGGTATTTAATTAATTACATTATGACCAATTGAGGGAGTAGCGAAAACAATTTGACTGTTGATTCTCGCCTTGAAATACTCAACTTCAAAGACAAAATTACATTGAAAAAAATCAGTCAACCCTTGACTGAAAATTTTGTATTGGTACTATGCTCCGAAGCACAAGTAACAGATCGGTTTCATCCTCTAGAGCCGAAAAATATTCAACATTTTTTGCAGTGGAAAAAATTATGTTGCGACTCTGATCTCCAGGGTCCAGCAAAGGGGTGTGCAGGGGAGTACATCATGTCTAGACATGAGGCCAAAAACGGGATCCCAAAAACTAATCAGAAATAGACATTTTTCCAAGATTTTTACATACATTATTGAATATTCCCAGTCAAATTGTTGATATCAGTTTTATGTTGATTATCACAAATGGAGAAGGGAAGAGGTCACCAAGAAAAATCTAAAAGCCTACACCTTGCTAACATTTTCTTTCGGATGCAAAGGTGCCCTCAAATACGTTTGCGTGTTTGTTATGACTATGAAATACAATTTTTTTAATAACATTAAATATCAAAAGTCAATCGCTTCAAAAAAGTCTTTAAAGTTATCTAAAATAAAACGCTCAGGGTTGATCTGATTTAACCTCACAATTACATTACTTTAAATTTTACATTGTAGTTACCGGACTTCACATATGGGTATCTGTTTCAGTAATAGGAGTTACTTGCATTATATATACATCACTGGTAAGAATTGTGATTAAAACCTCCAAGTGTAATTTTAATCTCAATGTCCTCTGACTAAATTTCTTTCGATAACATTTAAAATTCCGAATCATCAATCCGGAAACTTGTGGAAATTTTGTAAAGAGCCGCACGTTACATCACATTTCAAATAATTTTAGCTGTTCAATTTATTAATTTATCGTTGCAAATGGGCTTGCCGGGAACTGCATACATGCACAATAAAACTAGACATTAATCCTAAAACTAAAAATTAAATGAAATTTCATTTTCCATAGGCGAATGAAATATTTTCCTTTTAAGACGTGGAAATTTCAATTGCTCTAATTGACAACTAAATGAAATTAAACTATGTCAAATACGATAAATGAAAAAATGACATGCACGCATTTTGATTTATAGACGTGCTTTTAACATTTATTCTAATTAAATTATATAATGTATTCCGTTTCCTACCAAGTTCTCGATGTAGTAATAAAGATGTTTTTAAAGGGAATCGTGCTTCAGTCCAAGAAAGATAACTGAGTTGATATGCTCTCAAAAACAAACTCAAAATAAAAATATCCAAGAGATGTTTTCATCAAAACAAAATTTAATGACATGTTAATTAAATAAGTAGGATAGGCTATCGTTTACGACCAGCCTAAATTCGCATTAATATTTAGGGCGGAATAAGAGCTGTAATCTGGACTGACGTGGTTCAATTGATCATCATGGTTGGCGTCATTGCTTTCATAATAATCAAAAGCACTGTGGATTTGGGAGGGCCTGCTGAAATCTGGAAGTTGGCAACGGAAGGTGAGAGGACCTACTTCTTCCCGTGAGTAGCCTGCTTTCACCTCCTCCGTTATGCAAATGACCGCAATAAAATATCAAAACCTGATCCTAAGACCTGTTACAGCAACCGGAATTCCTTTTACACGCCTTGGACGACGATCGTTGGCTGTGGGTTCCACTTTCTCGGCTTGCTGATCACCAACAACATGTTCATGCAGCGGTACTTGGCCAGGCCCAATTTGAGACAAGTACGGATGTGAGTTTGCCCAATCAAAATCCGTCGAACACACTCGACAGATTGGACTATTTTTGAGTCCAAGTTATCAAATGCAACCATGATTCCTATTCCTAACCCGTATCATACAATTAAAACAGCTCAGTTATTAGCACACCTGAACACATAGGTTCTATCCAACACCACTTTTTACAGGGCTTACAGTGGAACTTGTTGTGGATTTTCCATAGTCATTTTCATCACTGCTATGATCGGTATCTTGATGTATGCGAAATTTCACGACTGTGATCCGCTGCTTAACGGGGAAGTTGCCACGAGAGACCAAGTAAGTCAGGGACAGGTACTGACCATCTCGGAATAAATAATTAACTAGAAAAATCTCAAACAAATACTGCATTTTTCGATTTCAGACTGCAGCACTTTTTGCCATGAAAACGCTTTTGTTTTTCAGTGGACTGCCTGGCGTGTTCGTAGCAGGAGTGCTATGTGCCACTTTAAGGTAAGGGATGTCAGTGAGGCACTGATATCGTAAAACCCTTGGAATGACAAATATTAACGACTTGGAATATTGATTTACTTTCAAATATCACGTCATGCTCAGTACGTTTTCCTCCCTTCTGAATGCGGTGGTGGTGGTGACAATCGAGGATTTCGTTCGCCCAAAATGCTCAACCATATTGGAAAAAAATGTGTTGCTTCTGTCTAAAATACTAGGTAGGCCTTAACGATGGAATCACTACAGTAGACGTTCAAGCAGAAAATATTCAACAATCTCATGATCGTTTCAGTGATAGTATTTGGCACTGTGGCCATAGGACTCGTGGGGGTAGTTGAAATGGTACCAGGAATAATGCAGGTAAGAAAATTGTTATTACCATAACACAACGGTGTGCTGCAACCATGCTTGGGACTTCTTGACAGATGCAAAATTCCAATTACAGCCCAATGATCTTGTATTCACTTTCCTTTGTTTCTCAGAAATCTTTAGCATTAATTTTGCACCACCTCATCAGATTTTAAGCCCCACCCAAAAGGATGCCCCCCCCCTTTCTTCCTCCCTTTCCCCCCCCCCCCCATGTAACAAATGCACACATTTTTGCACCAAAAACTGGTTATAATTGCTAAATTTATTATCCACTAGGGTCTGCTTTACAGTTTATAACTTAAAAACGCCCCGTTTATTTATATAAAAAAAATTCAAATAAACTTAAGAAATCGTTTTGATGCAAAATTCCGATGCGCTTTTTTAAAGTTTTCATTGAGCGGAAAAACCCGTTTCTGGAGATCACAACACTTTTTTAACTGCTTAATTTTTGAACAAAAGTCGTTTGGTAATTCACACTGATTCCCGATGAAAATTTGGTTTCTAATACAGTATTTGTTTTAATGACATACTTTGATGCCAACCAGGCGGTGTATAGTTTTCAGGGCACGTTTATAGGTCCACTGTTTGGGGTCTTCACAGCTGGCATGCTACTTCCTTGGGTGAACTCTAGGGTAAGTATTCTTAAGAATTCAAATTATCTACGTTTCACGTGTGAGCGGGTTAATAACAACCGCGCTATGTGACAGTATATCCGTACTGAACTGATATGAGATTTTTCTTGGCTGCTATGTGCATGGCATCTGTAGATGCATTTAAATTTATTTGCAAAATCAATAGTTCATTAACTAGTTCATATTTTAGATTATTAACACTTATATTTTATGAAGAGAAATAAGCCTGGATGGAATTTTCGAACAGTTTCGTACAGGTAAACGTCACATGGCGTGATGCACAGAAAGATGAATGCCGAAGGTTAGATGTTACAGCGGAATTAAATCACAGAATAATTCGATTCCAGGGTGTGATAGCTGGTTATGTCACAGCGTGTGCATTTGTATTCTGGCCAACAATTGGAGTTATGGTCAACAAACCGAACATTCCAACTCGTCCGTTCTCAACGGAAGGCTGCAATGCCACGCTGAATACGATTTTATCGATTTCATCAAATGCATCAATAGCTCACCTTAAAGACAACATAGAGTAAGTAATTCCAGCTGTTGTCTATTAATACCGTTCACAACAAGCGTTTTTGACAATACAACATTGTCTGTGAAAAACCTTAGCAGAAATTAACATCTAGATCATTTTATGTGATAAATAGGGGAGAGCCTTTCGTGCTCTACTCATTCTCACCCATGATGTACTTCTTGTGGAGTTTTGCCATAGTGTTAATAGTCGGTCTTCTGGTTAGCATAATGACTGGTAAGCCCTTAAGTGTCACCAATACTGCACTGCTAAATGCTTCTTTGGTTCCCAGTGTGTGAACTACAATTTTTATCGCTTGGTTTTATTCAGGATCTGATGATCCGGAAGACGTTGATCCTAAGCTGCTGTTTCCTTTCGTCCTTAAACTCATATTTAAACTTCCTAAACGCATGCAACACACGCTAGGCTATAAAACCGGCGAAGTCAACTTCTACAGAAGATGGAGGAAGGCATACAACGAAGTAAGTCGCTGACATTCTTAGAAACAATTGTGGCTTGCATCACCCTGTTTTTACAAGAAGTATCAACTTAAGCAATTCTTTCCTATTTAGGAAAGAATAGCTTAAGGATTTTTTTCTCTAAGTCCATTGACATGTAGGTGGCAGCACCATGTGTATCATGTTAAGATGAGACACAATTTAGGGGCCTAAAATTGTAAAGTATATGTTCACTTTATAAATGGCGGTGACCACTATGAAATAAATTTTAAACAATCATCTCGATACACGTAACTGCCAGGAAAAAAAGACTCGATTAAGTCCACAAATGAGCATGCGTTTTATACGTGCACGTATGTTGTTGGTAAACTTTGCACTTGAAAGAGTCCTGATTTACGTGTTTTAATCTCGAATGCAGGAAACCGGCGACAAGGGAAATTTGTCACTACACGACTCGCACAAGCTGGATTCTGGTCAAATGAAAAACGGAAATCTGGGGTAAGTGCCCAAGGAATGCTGTCATTGTAGATGTACAGCAAGCATTCTCAGAGGCACTTAATCCGCGCCCAAATCGCTAGAAGTCATTACATACAGAACGATGCCGTTGTGTATATAAATGAATGAACGGCTTCAGGCCTTTGATTTCTATACCTGAACTTAGCTTTGCATATTTTTTTTTTATAATAATACGAAAATATTTCGGTATTAAACAGAACCCGCTCTATTTTCCGTTCTGCCAGCTTTGAGAGCGCCAGATTAACTGATCCAAATATTGCTGGCCCACCATCTTACAAAAGCGTGGGCTAACTTGTGTCTGGCAAAAACAGCAAATGATTGCAGTCTTGAAGATGGTTTGACATTTTTCAGGGAACAAAGTACGATTGCCTCAATGGCGCCAAAACTGTAATACCAATAACATAGCCTGCCTCAACATTACAATTTGTGTACGCAGAAATTGTAAAGGGTTTCAAAAGTACAAAGAATAAAATAATTTATCCATGTATGAAAACGTCAATACCTTGTAGACAAACCTATGCTGCACTAAAGAACACAGTATCCACCACATTTGTTTTGGAAATGAAAAGAAAATCCAACCACCTACCCATATAGCCCACTGCCCAAAAAACGTCGTTACATATCCATAAATATGACGTCCAAATGACATGCTAATGTCACTGTTTGTGACGTATTTTACATCGTCTCGAAGCTCTTAAAGCTCGAAAAAAAATGTGTTTGTTTGATTGTACATGTAGCGAATTGCGACGTTGAGAACAGTTCAACTGACCTTGGGACATTATGGGATAGCCTGTTGCATAGCCATGCAAGCCAGAGCATTCATACAAATTAGAAAACGCATTTAGGCCTAAGCATAAGGTAAAAAGTTTTCGAGGCATTCTGAACCGCAGTATTTCTTTAGGATAAAATAACCTAAAATACGTCTTGCTAGAATTCAACTCGAATAGTGTCGGTATCCTAGTGTCAGCAACTAAATGTCCTAACCGAAAATTAGAAACTTAGAGACGTACCTACGCTCGTGCACAGCAGGCTTCCTTCTATTATCCGTCACATTACTCGATCATCTCGATGTTGGAGTCACAGATGGTTTACAAAATGCGAAACATTTTCAGCCGGAATCCATCAAATTTGTTACCTGGACCTTCAGACTGTCGAAATTGGAACTTTACTCTAGAGTCACTGCCAAATTATTTACGTAGCACAACACTGCCTAATTGAGACGTGATACTATTATTGCTTTCCCAATTTACATTCATGACCGCTTGCGAATCTTTCACTCACGTCCACGCACGCAAACCTACACCCGCCTGATTAATTTCGTTTCGCACCCATTGCAAGTCGAACTGTGGGTGGTGAGGGGACTTAGGGGATTGTTGGTAAACATCATATGGTTCTAAGCCAATGGAAACACCTTGTCGTCTCAATCAACGTTCATGTAAATAGGCCTACATTGTCATGGAAGCACTGGTTGTATCAAACCGTAAATGATTAATTTTTAAAAAAAAGTCTGTCAGAAGTGGGATTTGAACCCACGCCCACAATTGTGGACCAGAATGCACCCGCACACACGCACGGAAGGAAATCAACCTTGAGTCTGGCGCCTTAGACCGCTCGGCCATCCTGACATGACACATGAGCCCCTGAGTATCATAGATAGCGCAAGCAAACAGGCTGATGTGACGTTAGTGATTGCTAAAGTTAAACACAGATGTGACTGCTGGCGCCATTTCGCGAAATACTATGAATAGTTATGTTGTAGACGTTGAATCCTAACTTAGTTATCGCACAGGGGAAGCAATGACTTTTTTTGTTTGCATGTAAGGTATATTTGTGCATGCATTTTTTCTGATTTCAAATCTCCAATAATGTTGAGCTTGTGCGTATGAAACTACAATGAGTTTATTGACTACAAATCCTGCATACATTATTATGCTGTTAATATTTTCAAAATTATAATCGACACTCCGACTATTCGACAATTCTGAAAAATGTTTCAAATGCGTGTGAAAAATGCTACAACCTCCACCATATCTTTGAGAATTTTAGATTAACTGATGGCATCAGAATACTGCTGTGTTTTATGTAGCATGCTATCCAGTTCTGTGGCATTTTTATTATTGGCAATCTTTTCCTGTGTCCCCAAAAAGTAAAACAAATTGACCGATTAACGTTACGGATGGATTGGGCATCCGTTTATAGGATCAAACAAGTTTACCTTAGTGCTTCCATTCATAAAAACGACTTCCGTTTCATATCCGAGAATTCGACGTATGGCCAAAGGGAGTCGACAGCAGAATTTTTTTACCAAGGGGCATAGAAGAGTTTCGTCGATTTGCTTGGGGTCATTTGCTCCTGCAATAAAAAAAGTACATGGCTACAATGTTTTATGCCTTCAGGATTTTTATCAACGGTCAATAAAATGAAAAATAAAGATTATACTTCTGTGCTCAAATTGTCGATGCATTTAAAATTCGTGTTTGAAATTTTATGATTAACGACATGCAAATTATGGTAAATTACATGGTAAATTATTCATATAAAAACATAAAAAGCTTGTTGGCAGTTTCATTGTATCTTAATGGTCTTCAGGAAGGTTATTTAACACAGTAAATGTGTCCAGACAAGGTATTTCATTGCAGTTAAAGCCACAGTTTTACAATAAGATTGCAAGTTAGCCATTCACAATTTAACTGTGACTGTGCATAGTTAAATTGTAATCTTTTTGTGAAACTTTGGTCTTGAAAACTGCCACCAATTTTTAATGTTAAAAGTAAATTTTAAGGAAAAATTGTTCATTATTCCATATAATAACTGTGTCGGCTAAAGGTTTTAAATCGTTAAATGTTATTTTTGGAAAGAAGATTAGCAATAGATTTCATGTGGTTTTGCGAAGTACATTGCTGAGCAGCATTCCAGAAATTGCTGATATTTTTGAAAATTTCGCCTGGAACATCACACAAGTTTTTGATATTTCTGAAAATTTCAGATGATAATTCCTCTTAATTGCATTATTAGTAATTTAAGTTTCCAAAAAAAATCCTGTATATAAACACTTTTTTTAATAGATATTTCTAAAAAGACTAAGGAAAATACACAAAATCAATCATTTTATCAAACAAATACCTAAGGTATTAAATGTTAGCGATAATAAATGAAAGGGACCTTTACTTTAAATAAGTACACTCGGCAACCAACTCCCCTCAAAAATACGTAGATAGAAATATCCCTCATTCCGCCCAAGAAAACTCCATGATTTGTCACATGTCGTTATAGTGTAAAGCACCCTTAACCGGGTCACAAACCTGTGGCGATTGTGGTCAAAACAGCGATTACCACCGACGTGACAGTAGTCACCGCCGCGTACCACGTGTAAGGCATGGTGTACAGAAACAAATCGTACCTGCAATAACATAAAAAGCATTTTGCATATTTTTGCGCAATAACAGCAGTGTAATGCGGTTCAATTTGGAGAAAAGTGGCCTTACTGCGTATCGCGTATTGCAATGGTCCCGCCGTCCAATGTTACATTTGTGGCTGCAGTGCTGAAAGCCGCCAATGTCATGTTGGTAAATACATCCAAGCCGCTGCAATTGTTGGCGGATAATGGTGGTGCAGGTATCGGAGGATGGATCATTATGGTTCCAACGGTGGCCCATATCCCCACTGACAAACCGGCGAAGAACCCAACTGATGCCGCCTGCAAGTTTGGGACACTGCTTCAGTATCTTCACGAAACCATGAAATGCCTCATGTGTTACTCCGGCATACGTACCAAAGACGTTACCCACGGTAACAGCATTCCGAGAAAAAAAAGGGAAAATATGGGTCCTCCGATGGCGCCAAAGATCATGAAGACGGCCTAAATTCGGGATAAACTTTATTCGCAAACACCTTTATGGTTTTCATCAAACCAGTGCCGTCATATGATCACGAGTTCGTGTAATGAAACATTAACAATGGCCAGTTTTTAGTAAAAATTAAAATGTCTTGTCGTGGTTGATTCCCCAAATTTGTATCAATATCTACCAAATATAAAGCTACTTTTTAGTCTTACATGAATCAGGTTTCCCATTGATTCGGCAACCGCCACTAAGGCGATGCACAGCACGCCATAAAAGACAGCTGTAATTATAAAGAAATTAATTGCCAATTTCAGAATTCACAAAGCACGAAATTTCCTCTTGGGAACTCACCAACTAGCTTGGAAATGAGCATCATTTTGGAATCTGGCATGTTCGGTTTGTAAGGTTTAATGAAGTCTTCCAAAGTGATGGAAGCCAGGGAATTCAGACTTGAAGATAGCGTGCTAACAAAAAAAAAGTTTAAAATAATAACTGCTTTCAGTTTGTCCAAAACTGCTGTTGTGAATTTATTGTAATAGTCACCTCAAGGTAGCACAAAATATGCTGGCCACAAATACTCCAGGCAGACCAGTGGCAAATGATAAAGTTTTAACAGCAAACAAAGGAACGATCTGTGGAAATGCATAAACACAATGATTTGCATAATCTGTTATCAAAGCTGACTTTAGAACTTGATTTTTTTTTGGTAAACTCGGTCAGATTTCTTCTCGAAAAACTTAATGAATATTTGTTTCGGCGAAATCGGAAATGTTGAGATGGATTTCTCTCAAAAACTTGCACTAGAGATTTTTTTGTCTTAAATGCTGATAGTTTTGTTTTTATTGAGTAAAACACTCAACATTTGCTGAAGAAAAATAATCATTGGGCATTTAGATTTGGATGATTTATTCCCTAACGGATGTACCGGATGTGCGGATGTTTTGCAAAATGACGCCAAATAATCATCGGTACTTACTTGATTTCTGGAACTGACCATGCCATTAAGCAGAGGATCACAGTCGGCGTAATTAGCGTACACAACGAGTCCGCAAAGGGCTGTCAAGAAAAGGATGAAACTGGTTCCCATTGCCCCACCGATCACTATTCTGGAATTTCATGTCCAAAATAACTGGGATTTTATATCTGTGACTACATCTGCGACGATACCATTTCCTGTCCACATACCGGTATACAGATCTCAACGATGGACTGCTCAAGAACCGCTGCACTTGCATCTGATTGGAGACCGTTTCGGAAATGCTGCCGACAGTGCCACCAATAATGTACGACCAAATTGTGTAGGGCGACTGTGGATTTGACTGGAAACTTGCGACAAAAAATGCATGTTTATTAGGCTCAAATCCTTTATCGGGGAAACTGGTAATTCTTTTATGAAACTATTTTAGACAGAATATCTTGTGCGGCGGGGAAGCAATATTTTTCAAAAGTTGGTAAACAATCCCAGTTGGAAAAATTGAATCTGCTCTTATATGAGATTATATGTGCTATAATTGACCATGTACACTATATGAGCCCTTAAACAAGTGTAGCCTTATACATCCCAATGTCAACTTTAATATTTGTTACGGAATAATATTTTCAGGCATGGATGTATAGGGATATGTATGACCATATCTGTAAATATTTTGACATATGCATGTACAATGTATAAGTCCATTTGTATGACTGTAAAAAGTTAATATATCGATATGGTGGGATATAGGAATTTTATGGGCTTTTATAAACAGTATGTGGGTATGAGACGACATATATGGCCATAAGGATGTATTTCTGGCCTAACCATATATGGAATTAGTCATACATGTCATTTATGGCTGCATATACGAAAACCTGTTCATATCAGTATCTAACTAACACAACCATAAAATCTTCATTCCTAGAGTCTGTTACGCAACTAATAACGAATTGTTTTCGTTTAGATGTCATTGAGGATTTTCCCAAATTTTAAATTTCGTATAATCATAGTATGAATATCATGACCATTTTGAACATTTTCGGACAGCCAATCAGCCAGTTTTTCCGGACGAGCTTTCTGTAGAGGTTAGAAATGTCAACGAAACACAGTGATTAGAAAATACTCACTATGCAAATGTGGTCCTTGAACCTCGTTGGGCCCTATCCCACACTTCGTACACGCCTCCAACGTCCATAGAGCCTTTGACGATGATGAAGATGAGAACGCCAAACATGACAGACACCTGGGCGGCATCGGCCCAAACCACGGATTTGATACCTCCCTAACAACATCGATGTGGTCAAAAATAAGGTGAAATTGCTAAGAAACTCCAGTGGAGCACCGTGGTCATGTGGAAGTCCTAGTTGCCCTACTCACCATGGACGTGTACACTATGCACAAGACTCCTACGGAGAACACAGAGCCCCAGAGATGGAGGCCTGTCACTGGAAGTTAGCAAATATCTTCCATTATAGAACATGCTACCACTACAGTGTTTTTAATAAGTTTTAAAATTACATTTTATTAAAATAGGTAGGCCTACCAAAAGGCATTTATTTTTTCGAGAGTGCAAACTGAGTCAAATTCAGCCTAATTTGTGTATATTGTGCAATGCACTACATACTGAATAAGGGCTAGAGACTTGCTTATGAACTTGTAAAAAAAAAACAATTTCATTGTTTGAACTAAAGCTCTTGATCTGCTTCACGTTCGACATACCTTGGTTTAGAGCCAGAGATGGGGCATAGATGACGCATGCTGTGTACATGATCTAAAATGTGAAATATATCAAATAAGACTTGTTCTAAAGTTAATAAAATGAGATAGCACCAGCTTAGTGCTGACCTAAAAATATGCCCACCACGCATATGTAATTGGTATTTAAATAATTATAATTTCAAAAAAATTTTCTTCAATAAAGAGTCGGTCGTCCAGTAAGGTCTGTGCTGATTTGAATAATTTTAAAATGCCCCATACAATAATAAAACTGAAATTTAGATTTGAAAGAAAAAAAATCGTTATGAGACTTCCGAAAAGTGGGTTTTCCTTTCATTCAAGTTTACTTTTCAAATTAATAAATAGGATTATTAATAAACTGGTTGTGTTTCAGGAGGTGCAGGTGCAAGTTTTTTAAAACCCTAGTGGACAAAATTCTACACTGGAAAAAAATAAATTGAGCAATAATATTAACCTCATTTCTACTGAATCCCTACTTGAAATTGAAGAGCCATATTTAGAAACCAATAGGCAATTTCAGTAAAATGCATTTTAGAAAACGCAGAAAAGTTCGAAAATTTTGTAATATTAAAAATTTAATATTCATCAAGGAACGATGTTTGTTATACATGTGCAACACGATTTTATGAAAAGTACAGTTTGTCTTTAAAAATGTTTTTTTTTGTAAAATAAATAAACCGCAGAGACCAGCAACTTACCACTTCAAAAATATACAGAGAAGAGGAGAGAACTCGCACGAAGCGATTGAACCGCATTTCTAAATACTGAAAGTAAAGTACCAAAAAATGTATGCCATATTTAACTACGCTAAAAGTGTTATTCTAAAAACATAATGACAATGTTAGCAAAAACAAATAGACGACATTCTAACAATTGGATTTGCGAAAAATCTATCCGCACCATCTTGTGGCTGGTGGTTATGATAATAAGAAGACCAGGAAATTAAATAATCTACTTGGCTGAGAATTTCCTGGTCTTCTTATTGACATTCTAACAAGGGGCCATTGCGGATTGTGGATCATTTGGCAGATTTTCATGGCGTTCGCCAACAAATGGCGGCCAAGAAGCAGACACTGGTCATCAAGCAAGCGGAAGTGACCTCACCTCGAACACGCTGCGAATGCCCAGGTTGTACATCACAGGCAGGAAGATGTAGCAGGAAGGCAGAATCATGAGAAAAAGAGGCAGACACATGGCGAAGCACTGGATGCCGTACATGTAGGTCTCCAGGGGAAACCCCAGCATCCCTACGGCCGACAGGTAAGTGGCGACACTGGAAAGGGCCAGCGGCACGAGGCCGAGGTCCCTGTTGGACACCAAGAAGTCCGTTGCATTCGTCTTATTCTTTGTGGTCATGGCCTTTACAGCGTGGTAAACTCCCACGCCGGCGGTGGCCGCCACCATGGATACGAAAACCACATAGTCCCATGTGTCCAGCTTCAAATCGGTCGCCATCTTGGGTGTCCCAATAGCCCGTTTAGTCCAGATTGTTCATTCCATCGCAGTCCATCAGCTTCTGGCAGGAAGAGGAAGAGCACAACTTTCACGAAGCAGAACGTGACCTCCAGCCTGGTCACGATGCCCTTGTTAGATAAGCGACAGACAATGAAACAATAAGGTCATAAAAAATTATATCGATGAATTGGAAAAGCAGAAGAGGAAGCTTTCATAAAAGGCTCACTTAAACAATTAAACCTCCTGGCTTAGATTCAATAATAAGCTGACGTCGGAAATCACGCAGCGGAAGCCCTTGGAGATCTAGAAAATGCCATTAAATCCACGGTGAAAGCCTCAATTGATACCGTATTCATGTGACGTCATTGAATTCCTTAGGATTAATCAAATGGAATCATGGATGAATGGATGCCAAGTGAGATGGGATAGTGGGCGAAATGCGACGAATGGATTTTGGTTTTCATGTTCAATCGCAATGCAAGAAATTACAACGATAGAATGGTGGACGAATAATGTAAAAAACTATTCTTCAAAGGGTTCGCAATGCATCAATTGAAGACTTGAAGTATACGTAGTTGAAAACCTGTAAGTCAAATTTCTTAATCGAAAACCATTGGGTTACATAAAATAAAAAGGAGACCTTGATGCGAGTAAATTCGCCTCTCGCAAACTATAACAAAAGAAAGAAAAATGAAATTACACATAAGTTCATATAAGCAAGATGAACAATTATTTAGCCCGCAAGATCTTTTTTAACCTAATTTTAAAAAATATTTTATATTTCTGACCGAATATTGTATTTTTTATGCATGTATCATCTGTAACCAATTTATGGTGTTTGTTATCTTATCTTTTGTTATGTTTATGCTGATATAAGGCTTATTTATTTGCTTATGTATACTTTTGATTTCATTCTCTAAATAACATGAACAAATATGTAACTTATGCGATAGTCAAGTAAGAATTGGTATTTGAATACTTGTAAGACAAACATGTGGAACTTCATATCCGTGTGCCTTTACATGTCATTTGAAACTTGTTTCAGCCAGATTTGATATTTGAAAAGCTTTCAGGTATTAACACACTGTATAATAATATGCTTAAAATCTTGTAACCACGTTTATGCAATTGTTTGTGCGAGTTTATTAACATAAAACAATTCCATGCTTAAAAGCCAAAAAGCCAATTAAGTCCATGCAAATATTTATTAATATAAGACAAGTTCATGTCAGCTTACGCATGTATTTAAATCGCTAAAGCACTTACTAAGCTGATGTAACACCAGACAATTACTCCAGTTAATTACTATTTTATAATAAGAGTTCCGAGAACGTGAGTTATTCCATTATGTTTATTCAACGGTTCATAAGTTACAATAGCTTATTAACTGTACACGGCAAATATCGTAATTCTAAATCTTATTAACATGCTAGCATCGTTAATTACTAATCTAACCTAATCATCATTAATACATTACTAATTACTGCTTTAAGAATGATCACCCGTGGGTGACAATAAAAAAAGGCTTTAATATCCCTACAGTTTATTTTGTAAACATATGCAGGTAAATAAATAATCACAGCCAGCTCATTTCTGATCAGACCATGGCGCGGGATAATTCGATTCTACAAATACGAGTTAGTGAAAATGCGCGATAATGCATAAGATTAAGTTTAGTGTTCAATCAAAAACTTCGTACTCGGAAAAAAGTAAATCAAATTATAACGTCGCAGTAAGACGCAGTTTTAAATTTATAGATAAAAAACCTCAAAAGTATTGGAGAATAATGAGTATTTTGACAAAAAATTCTTAAACAAATTTGAATACTTTATAATAGATCAGGATCAGTCAATATTTCATGGGCACCTAGCTGTTTCTATAATATAATTTGTCCGTATTTGTTTAAGATTAATGCATACATTTTATTGAAAAATTGCTATATTTATGCTTTCTTTTTGTCAATAAAAACATTACCTATACAAAAATGATCATGAAATTAGTTTATAGATTTGTTAAAAAATTTGTAAAGAGACACTCGAAATCTTGCAAAACTTCTCTTTTCAATTTTTCCTACACAACCAGCGTAATTTCAACACAACTTCGTATTTCTAGAGCGTCTGTAAACCCGGACATGGCCAGAGCAGTGTTAGCTCGATACATTCCAACTTATAAAGTTTGGAATTGAGTAACAGATACAACGTACGTTAAGCCCATCAAGGTCCTCACTGACCACCCTGGGCCAGGTGAGATTCCGACTCGTAAAGACTTGAACAGTGAAGAAAGGGTCATGGCTGAGGAGCATTACGTCAAAGGCCTTTTTCAAAGAAAACCAATAATCAGTCCCTATTTAAGGTGTTGCACGAAACAACGATTGAAACGATTGAAACATTTGTTTGTCACCTAAAATTTTCCCTCAACAGAGCTACGCCAATTTTTTTTATTAATGTTTAAAGATATTATATTTTATTTGTGTTCGATGAGACTTGCAGTGGTAACGACTGACCTTGCGACCTATGAGGCTTCGTAAGGTGGTGGTGGATCATCATTAGAATTTGCATTGCAAATGCTTTCTTGGTCTAGAACGGAGCCTCTAGGAGAACTCTGTTCAGAGTCTACATCATTCAGGCAATGATTGTACACGTAGGGATTGTTCAGTTTCTATAAATACAAAAGCAAAAGACTAAAATTGCCATGACTTTTAATGCACCAATGACAAAGTAATGTTTTAGACCTTTTTCAAAACAGCATTTGTATAAACACGTTTTTGCCTATTACCAATTTGCAGTGTACATTTAGATCTACTTTTTTCCCAAAAATATATTGTTGTATTGAAATAAGAAGGTGGTTTTAAGCCCTCCTCATTGTTCTCCTGCATTTATTAATATATTACGATGATTACGGGTATCAGTGGTAACAAACACGTAGAAAGATGCGGTCTCTTTTCAACAACTGAAAGCATTACCTCAATTACAATAACACACAAGGAATTTAAGTAAACAACAAGTAAATTTAACAATACTAATACTTGCTGTGAAATAAAAGCAATTTTTTTAACGTTACGTATTTAAATTCAACAATATTTTTTTTTCTAAATAATACATATGTAATTGAAGGCTTGTCTTTCGAAGATTATTAGCAAATTTGACAATATCTTGTCAATTTATTTATGTTAACAAGCAATTAAATAACAACGCTAAATAGCAATTTGATAACAACTTCTTTAAACATTGCAAATTTGTTGAATAAAAGGCACTCACCAGCTTAGTTTTCAATCCTGTCCAACCCAATTCCACCAGGAGATACAAGACCTGAAACAGTTGGAAAAAGCTTTATTGTTGCTGCAGCTGCCATGAAATGCAGTATTTAAAACAACATTATGACGAAGCTTACCAGGTAAAACACAAATATCAAGTACACAAGAGCAAGAAGGGCCACACCCGTGTAAGCCCACGCATTTTTAGGCAAGCTTTCGGCCACCGTTTCGGCCACGAAATACAGATTAATGCAAATGATCACGATCCCTAGGGCACAGGAAATAATCTTAACAAATCTAGAAAAAATAGTCATGGAATCAGAGACAATTTTCATACCTGATTTTCAGGATTTTCAGATCCTGGTAAGTTACTAAGAATGTATTCTGTGATATTTCATCAAGTTTTACTTACAGGCCGCTTTTGAAACTGCCCATGTATCTGTAGGAGACGCTAAAAGTCAACGTTGGAATGAGGGCAAACGGTAGCTGCAAACTCATCACAGCATTCAACTTGTCGTTCAGTGTGGTCATGTCATCGATATCGGTGAAAACGGCCAAAGCCAGAGTTGGGCCAATGGCGATGAGTCGAGTGACCAGCACACGTTTCCATCTTTGCCATTGCAGGTTGAGGAAACCCTGTGCAACAATAAAGATACCACAAGGCCAATATTTAACAGCAAAACATAAAAAAGAATTACGCAAACAAATGCAACGTGGGCAGTTCCGTCAGTCTACCGTGAAGAATTCATTTCAAATTTTGAGTTCAACTTGTTCACTTCAGATTAATTATAAATTCCAAACTTAAGTAATATCACTTGACTTGCACATGCCATTGCAATAAGTCAAATGCACAAAGTGGCCTTTTATGGTAGTTCAGATTTGAAGTTGAAGGTCGTTTTATCAGAAATTCCCTGTTAAAATATACGTTAAAGGATGATAACTTTGAAATAACTAACTGACGTTTTCAACTTTATTTCTTGGAGATGTTTTTCATTTTTGTTGAAAAAAATGCAAGAAATCCACCAGATAAAAACGTGAATGTTTGCCGGGAAATTTTTGTTCGAACTTCGAATCCACACGACCTTTGTTTTTTATTATAATTTTTCATAGACAATGCTAAAATGCTTATTTTTGAAAAATTAAGGAATACCATTTACCTCCATCGCAAACTGGCCAGCGTAAGTGCCAGTCATGGTCGAGCTCTGACCAGCAGCCAAGATTCCAACACCCCAGATGTACATGCAAGTGATACCGAAATAGCAACCTAACGCTATGCCCTAAACATCACAGATCACTCTGGTTAATCACTTGCATTAACCCGAAACATTTACATAAATTAAATTTAGTAAAAAAATCCTTCTCACCCCTGTATAAATACTCGCATCTACTGGTTCATCGTTTTGCTGAAAAACAAAATTTAAAAGGGAACAGGGGAAAAAATTAGTTATTTGAGCTAAATCTCTAAGCTTCGGATTTGCCGAGGACACTGGCGGACAGAGGGAGGAGGGTTCAAGAAAAGAGGACGTCTGGATAGTCAATTGGAATTTCCGAATTTAATACGGAAAGAACTTCTTGAAAACTAGGTAAACGTGAATGAAAACTGAAAGAAAAACTGATATTCTGGTTATGAATTTGCTACCAAATTCCCATTTTTGTAGTTCAAAATATGGCTGAATGGTTAGTCAAATTCTGTTAATTTCTAGAAAATTTATTAAATTAAATTACAATTAGATTGGTTTACTGTTAAAATTATCTGTGTGTATTAACCATGTTGATCCGATAATTAAAACGAAAAAATAAATTAATGTTATGCATTTAAATCCTTCAATTCGAAAACGTTTTTTTTCCAAACCGGACCGGAAAAGAGTGGGGAGGGGGATGTAATAAAAACCGGACAAAGGTGGGGAGGAAGGGAAAATCTGAAAATCATGAAAATTTCAGGTAGACTAAAATACCACATATTAAATAATAGCAATATTTTGTTATTCTTTTGGGGGAAAAATATTCAGAATGAATTCATGGCATTTTATTCAGGATGGATGCCTTGGTTGTTAAAAAACATAGTGATAATACTGTGTACATTAACAGAACAATGCTTTTGCAGCATAAATACATTTCCAATAATGCTTTCGTTTCTACACATCGGGAAACAACTGGAAAGAAAGTTGAGTTTAAAGATGGCGACTTACCGGAAATGCATCTCCTTGGGGGTTGTGGGCTAAGGCGCACATGTTATACTGTGTAAAATAAAATAATTTATTGAAGCAGATTTCTTTCGATAAATTCACCCGTTAGGTGGGGATGGGGTCATCGTACCATTTGGTTGTTTGTTTTATCGTAAAGTGTTGAGCCAAACACGGTCACCACGAACACGTTGAGAATAAACGAGACAAAAAGAGCGAGAATGGCTTCGATGAAAAAGTATTTGTTGGCTTCTTCGAGAGATTTTCTCTGCTTTTGATCAACTTTTCTGGACTATGCAAGAAAGAAACAAATTAATATTAGGCTTCTTCTTTATACAGAAAGTTAATCGATGATAAAGAACCAATATTTTTCTATACGGCCAATGATATGTTCAAACTCAAAATTTGTATATTTTAGAAGACAATTCTCCAAATCAATGCGCTCACCTTGACAAGAGCCGAATGCAAATATAAATTGTGGGGCATGATAATGGCTCCAACGACACCCACGGCCTGCATCAGGGCATCCTGGCTGCATCCGGTACACCATGGCACCCACATGCCGTGCATGACCTCCCCTTGATCTGGCGCCACTGTGACGTACTGAAAATGGCATAAAAAGGTCATTTTTGGAGCTCAACAAGAACATTTTTATTCAAAAAAACGAAATGCGATCGAACGCCTTGCCTCATATCCAAACATGACACCCATGGTGAGAATGAGGAAGCAGAAGAAGGCCTCCAGTTTTCTTAGACCATATCTGTCCAACAGCAAGAATGTTATCGTATCTGCCATCGTGATAAGCACCCCGCCATACAGAGGTACCCTGTTAAAGAAAAGTCATTTTAATGGATTGTTCTAAATTGTTGTGTCGCAATTGGAAATATAAAGCTTCACATATAACATCTAAGAGAAACTAGTTTTAAAAATATCACTGGCATTGAACAGCATATACTCAAGAAATCGTAGATGTAACTCTAAGCATGTTTGTGACAAAGTATGACTTACATCAATATGTATTTACATGTGAAAAAAATACATGATCGTATTTTAATACAGTTAAATTTAATCTCACACGTTTGTGAGATAGCAATGATAAATGCGTTTTAAATATATGATTGTTACTGCTGGGATTTGTGCCCTTTAAAGCATTTCTGTTGTGTTTTCGCAAAATCTGACAAACAAACAAGACGTTTCCTTGAAATCTACGATATTGTAATCTATTTCCCATTATGTTTTTCAGTTCTACACGCATCTCTGACCTTGAACCTACCGCCGACCTATTGTTTACTGGTAGTTATCATGAATGTTAACAGTCGTGATAACTGCCATAAACACCAGGTTTACAAGCAGCATGATTAAATGAGGTCTAATTTTTCTTCCAAATGACTAATCATGCCCAATTAACATTAATTCACATTAGGTATTGCAAATTTGCAATACAGACTAAATCATTTTATTTTGTGGAAAAAAGTGAAAGTGCTTACACTCTATTGGACAGGAGATAAATGGCAATGGAGGTGCCAATGACTTCCTGCATGTCGGAAGAGACGATGGCTATTTCCACCATGATCCATAGAATGAGACGTGGGACTTTGGGATAGTGCCTATAGCACAATTCAGCCAAATGCATTCCAGTGACCACACCCAGTCTCGCTGACAACCTTTGCAGCAAGAGTCCCAGCAATGTGGCGTACATGGTCACCCAAAGAAGCTGAAAAAACACGAAAAACGCATATGCTTACAGGTTTACGCGTTAGACTAATCATAAGTGTTATTCCAAAAAATATCACTGATTCACTCACTTGGTAGCGAGCGACGGATCCCGACTGCAGATCCGATTCGATGTTCCCAGGGTCCAAGTAAGCGATGCTCATGAGGAAGCCCGGTCCAGTGAAAGCCCAAAATTTGCGAAAGGAGAACAAGGTCTAAAATGAGATCAGGAAGGATGAAGCGAAAATGCATCTGCTTACAATTTTACTGATTTAAAAAAAATAATGTTTTTAACTAACTAGGAATCATCTCATGTATTACTGATGCTGCCATTTTTATATTTCATATGATAAGAACTGTATCCTGCAGATCTGTCTACATTTTTTTACAACAAATGATGATCGAAAACTATAATTTCGAAAAAGAAACGAACTTTTTATTGAATTTTAATCTGAATTTTGATGTAGCGTTATCTTAATGGCCTTAAAACGAGGTTATTGACAACTGGCAGACAGCAAATTACTTTCTATCGTAATAAACAAGTGATACCTATCGTAATAAACAAGTGATACCTATCGATGAACAACACTGTCTCGTTCGATAAAGTACTAGGCCTAACCTATACACGTAGTATGATTAAACCGTATGTTAACACACTTATTTTATCATTATCATATTTTTTTTAAACTTTCGCCACTGTATGAAAGTATATACCGACAATTAAATAACTTTCTTTAAGAAGATTTTGCTGATAAGAATAAAAAAGCTACTTTTTATTTACCATTGTCGAACATTTACATCTATCACTACCATTAAAATGTACATAAGCTCTTCATAATTAGAACTTATTCTATCTGATATATCCTATACCATTAGAAAACTAAGGGTCAGGGTCTGTGATGTCTTAGGTGGTACTTAAATTCAGGAATTTAAGAAAAATGCCACTTTTAGTTTCATCATAAAACTTGCTCATTATTGAACTTTTGGAATAAGCGATGATATTGAACCATCGCAATCTTGTTGTTTGAACTTAAAATATACTGTATTTTGGAAAGACTGATACAGATGTTATTGGGGATGGGAAGTGTTTCCGAAAAAAAACTTTAAAAATAAATAAATAAATAAAGTTTCTATTCCTGCAATTGCTCGTTTGGTTACTTTCAATTTACTTCCGGAATTTCATGTAGAAACAATACATCAGAATTGCCATGGTCAAACTGATAAGCAATGGTAGTTCCAGTGCCTAAATTAAGAAAATCAAGCGCTAACCTCTCCTGTTTCTGGAACTTGAATCTGTTCATCGTCCGCATACGTTTTCACCGGTTCAAGCGTTACATTTGACGACGTCTGACTGGTAGCACTCGAACCGGATTGGCTGGAGCCCCGGTGTTTGGTCCAGGAATTTTCGGAACTTTCCTCATTTTGCACCGAGTAGTGGACACTACCCGTCTCTTCTAGGTGCACATCCATCTGCATGGCTAAAACCAAGTCAATTGGGGCTTTATTGTTTATCGAAGGTTTAATAAAGATATGCAGTAGCAACAGCTACTGATATTTGTTGAAATGAAAAAAGGAAAAACCAGACTGCATGTTTACAGACATAAGTTAATATCATTAGACATAGATTTCGAAAAGCCATTGTATTGAGGATAAGAGAGGAAATTATTAATAGACAGGTTTGATTGACGTGTACATGTGCTGCAATGTGTTTCTGTACATAACCATGCTAGCAAACAAAATCACTAATCACTAATAACTCGTGTCCAATCTCTTGTTTTGAAACGCAATAGACCTACGTTTCCTAAAACTAAGAAATGATTTTCTGGTTGCATTTTTCAAAAACGTTTGACCATAGTGTCCTCGTCATTAATAATTTCTGAAAATTTCTCAAGTTAATTCATTTAAATGCAATCTCGGTGGTAATAATATAATATAATGATATTAGTAAAACAACTAGAAACGTTTTAATAAGGATAATAGGCCTACAGAGAAAATTTTATTTTTGACGAAATTTTTCCAAAAGCGTTCACATGAAGCATTCCCATTATTATTAGTTGCTTTTCTGTACAAAAAAGCTAAATAATCTATCATTTCTTCCACAATGAAAATTTGTCTATATAATTTAGCGATATCCAGATCTATAGAGAAGGGAAATCGACGAAATATGATGATTACTGGGTTGGTATTCATAATTCTTTCACTAAACATTACAGGTAACACTAGGTGGTGAATTTTCCATTTTTTTTCTAAGAATTATCTGACCTAAACGTTGTGCAATGATAACTGCATTGTGCATGTTTATTAATTTTTGTTAATAATATATAGCCGAATAGCGGCCCGAGGAAACGCCACTTAGTAAACACCCCTTCTTAAATTACGTAACGCTGACCACCAACACCACACTCCTCCTCCATGAACACTTTGCATCTTTACCAAAATTACCAAGTTTTTGTATCGGTGCAAAGGGCCTCTGAGAAATATTTTATCTTTTTTAAATGTTGATAATGTGAAAGTCGTAGGATACATTTTATAATTATAACGAAATCACAAATCATTGATTTGATCCTAATTTTTTTTTACGAAATTTGCTTTAAAGATTTTGACTTATGAATCTTAGTAGACAAACATTTTTCGAAAACTTCACGCAAATAATGCCCTTCTCTTTCCTGCATTTCTCTGAAATTAAATTTCAGAGTACTTGTCAAGGGAACGCTGTAGGCGAAAATTTTCCAATTAAATCTCAATGCCAATTCCAATTAAATTAAATTAAGAGCATAAATCATGGATGTTAGAATGCAGTTACATTTACAAAAAAATTGATTTAATTTGTTTGAATAGCATTAGCCAAAATAATTCATTTTCAAAATTTCCCATTCAAAAATAATGCAGAGCAAAAATAGTTTAAAATGGTACGGAAGTAATGGGTTTTAAAGAATTACAATAAATTCCAAATTATAATAAACATGTATTAAGACTTTAAAATACGTGCCAAAATGTAATGCAACGTTAAGATGAACACATTTTAACAATTGTAATAGGTACATGTGTTTAAAATAACACAGAATTAGCCATACAGCATCAAAACAACCTAGTTTCATATATTAGTATCATAATATTCGATAAAATTAAAAAATAGGGCCAGGAACCCAGCTCTTCCCCAATTTCAACGAATTACACGTTTATGTTGAAACCTAAATAATGATGTCCATACTTTCAAAATGAGAGGGATTAATCTTTCCGTAGCCAACAGATCATAAATCAAATGTCAGGAATGGCACATTAATCTTCGTAATTAACTTTCACTTAAACTGATGAACATGAATGTTAGAAGTTTTGCCCAAAACGAAACATTTCCCTTAACGTAATTTTTTAATTTTCTGAAAATCAAATTATATGCAAGTATTTGCTCTATGCACTTCTTACAGCATAAGTCATTTTCAAGCAATGGCATAATGACCTACAAACACCAACTTACAGTCATTTCGCTCCTCTGTGTCCTTCGACCTCCTTAACGACATGGTGCAGATGCTCGATCGGGTAGGTAACAGAAAGAGCGTCCTCGTATAGACATGTACATTTTCCTCTTTATACCACTTTCACGTTCAGTTATCTTCTCCTTATCGTCTTTAAGTCGAACAAGAACATATCGGAAAGACGGAAGGACGACGCCCGAGCATCATCATTTATCTTAAACCTGCGATCAGGCACGTAACGATAAGCAATCAGACCCTTGACATCCAGCGCAATTTCAGAATGAGAGGCAAAGGATATCGTTACAAACGTATTTAGGATATAATCAAGAGCATGGAACGAAAGAATGCTAATGATCAAGTCTGGAAAACACTCGGGAAGGTGTTGATGAACCAATCACGAACTCGTACTCTGCAAAAAAACACCTCCATTGGCAAATATAAATCTGTTGGTTATCAGATAAATTGTTCAGAAATACCGCCGTGTCAAATTATGACATGCGAACCCTTGGAAAAGAGCAATTGGTACCAAAATAGATCAAGCAAGTAGAAAGGCTATACTTTACACATTAAACAAATTTTGCAATATAGTTACAACGAGACCCATAACGAGTCATAAATGTAACAAATATAATTGGGCGCCGTCCATAAATGATGTCACACTTTTTTACCTCTTTTTAAACACCCCCCACCCCACCCCTTTGTCACAAATTTTACTACACCCCACCCATAATGATGTCACAACCCCTCGATTACCTCCCCCCCAAATTTTAACTACTAAAATACTTTTAAATATTATACATTATAAAATGTATTAAACCAATTTTGAATAATAGATTGCTATAAATTTTAAAATAGCAATTATTTAATAGTCTGTTTATTAATGAATAGACGTTGCAATTAAAACCT
>JAQIXS010002078.1:0-24849 GCA_034700785.1 Rossiulus vilnensis
TGAAATTATGACTCTTAATTGCCAACACTACCCACTTTCTTTCACTGAACTTATTTCAACGGCTAAATTTATTCTTTGATGAAATGAATTTAATTGATTGTCTATTAGTGCACTCTGCATTTCATATAATTTAAAAATACCCAGTTAATTTATTAGCAAATGAATAAACGTGAAAAAAACATTGAAAATGTTACCGCCAAAAACAGGACTTTTCACTGAAACCTCCGAACTGGATTTCTTTCATGTTTATTTCTTTTTTTAATAAATAATCAAAAAAATTTAAAATTACATAAAATCTGAAGTATGTGTAAACAACCAAGTCTATGGAACTAAAATCTGATTTAGCAGTGATAATAATAAAACTATTGTGTACAGTATGAGTCTTAATGGAACGATAACAAAAAATTCATTATTTACTGTCATAAACAAGTTTGTGTGCCTTTTTTACTTTATTCCCATAGCATTACCTATTTATTCGCTAATTTAGATCAAAAATCAAAAAGATCAGTAAACGACAATATTTTATTCATGGTCGCTCTTTTGTTCAGTCGCTCATTTTGCACATCGCCCTTTTTAACATGTGTCCATTTGTAGTGCACCTTTTTGTTGCTCGCTCATTTCGGTTCGCCCTTTTGTCGTGTAACCGTTACGTCAATGGTCTTTTATAGTATTACCAGGACCATGTGCGAGGAACAGTTTGCTCGGATTTTATGTCATTTTGTCAAATGCTGATCATGCTGGAGGTGGCATACGACGATGTTCAATGCAGACATCATTTATGATGCGACAAGAAGGATCAGCAGTGGGAGTAGATGCCCCTGTGGTGGAGTCTGGAAGCTGTATGCGAGACCAGGGTCTAGGAGAGATAGTACAGATACAGACCCTGAGACAGATGATAAACATATTAAACTGTGTTAAGTGTGGCAAAGTTGGCCATGTTTGGCAGTTCGCCTCAAATTTAAGGTGACAGAGGAATTGATGAGAAAGTACATTGACGCTGATGGGATTGCATTGCATTGCGACTGTGTCGCAGATAATTAGTGTTCACCTCTTTAAGTCAGAATGTGAAATGCAAGTGACTATAGACAGAATGGGTGGTGGACCAGTTAAGATTGAAAGTAAAACTATTGCATGTAAATGTTAGACCACTGATTGATGCATCACAGTGAATCATATTATGTGGCAGAATGGTAGATGTGATACTGCAGCTTACTGAGATAGTGTTTCTAGGTATGGATGTTTTGGCATAAGTGGCATTGGCTATTGTACTAAAAGCAGGTTATTTGTATTATGAAAGTGAACCTAATAGGAAAGTGACATTTTGGGATGCAATGGGTGCTGATAGAAAGTAATGGACATGGGACCAGAAGGAGGATAGGGAATTTGATGTATGCTTAGAAAGAGTCCCAGAGACTAATCCGCAGACTGTGGTATTACTTCATGTTCAGTTACGATGTTTGTTGTATTATGCCAATGGGAACACCTTCGGGTCAGAAGTGTATGATTAGCCCGCTTCAAGGGGGATCCTTGATGGCCAAAGCAGCGACAAGAATTTTTACAGCTCAGGGTCCGCAGTGTGAATGGTTCCAGGTGGGAAACTTGACATCAGAGTTATATACTCTGCAAGCAGGATAAAAATATAGGATAGGCAACCCCATGAGATGAATCGCAGATGGAGATGGAGGCGGATGCGATAATTTTGATGAAGGTAAGTCAACAGAGTGTGGATGAGAAATTCGCATCTGCACTGAATGTAAATCCGGAGTTGTCAAGAGGGTCGAAAATCAGATAAAGATGGCTAAGGCACCAACGATATATATATATATACCATCGAGAACGGAGTTGGGGCTGGTGCAGGATGTTGTGCATCAGGTAATTAGGAAAAGGTTAAAGAAGTTTCCTGTTCAGCAGTTAGAGCATTTTTTGGACTGTCCGGGTATAACCAGCAGTTCATTTAGAATTTCCCAATGATTGCGCGGCAATTAATTGACCCGCGGTCGTTCAGGAGCTTCGAAAATAAGTTGACATCTTTCCAGATATTGCAGATGTTTGATCTGTAATTGGCTCTATCTTTACACACAGACACATCAACTGCTGGGTTGGAAGCTGTCTTGTATCAGGGAGAAGGAAAAGTGCAGCGAGCCCTTGCATATGCGAGTCAGACATTGTTGCCGACAGTGTCAAGGCATACAATCACAGAATTAGAGGAAGGCACTGGTGATAGTGTGGGCAACTAAAAAGTTTTGCCATTACCTGTTCTTGAGATCTGCTGTGCTATCTTTAAGGATTAAAAATCTCAAAGAACTTATTGGAGAGATGGGCAGCAAAATTGAAATAATTTCAATGTACTATTAAGTATAAAAAGGCTCCATCGCATAAGAAAGTCGATTATCTTAGCCAAATTCCTGTGGGAAAGGTGAAGAGCTTGGAATATGGCAATGCTTTTTTGTTTAACCTAACAGGCCAATATGATAATTCTGTAGAACAGAAAAAGGATCCTGAAATAAGAGAATTAAAGCAAAAAAGCGATTGACAATTAGAAGTAGTTTATGGTTTACTATATAGGTGTACTATATTTCCTCCAACCAGGTATGACCGAGAGGCATTTTAGGATCACGAAAATGTGGGAATTAGTAAACCGTACTTATTATTGGTTTCATTTGAAATGGAATTTTGCATGATTTGTGTGGTCTTGTAAGTTGTCAATGAGCAAAAATTCCTTGCGAGTTGCCAGCAGGGTTGTTAGAGCTGATTCAAACTGGGGGACAAGCCTACCATTCAAATTTTTGGGATGGTTTCAAAATTAATTCCACTCACTTCATTATTCGGATAAGTCGAATATTTTTGGGGGTCCCCTGCGACTTCGAGTTATCGAGGTTCGACTGTACAAACATGAAAGCCTTTAGAAAAAAACTGGCTGAAAAAAATGTCACTAGTGACATCATAGATGCGCGACATTTTGTGAAGGGTTTTCATTGAGTGTAGTTATATTTTCGTCACTAGTGTGACATTTTAAAGGGGTTTTCAACGACTGTTGCTGTATTTTCGCTAGCATCTATGATGTCAATCTAAAGGCAATTTGCATAGGGTTTATCACAGGGATGGGCAGCCTATTTTTCAAAGTAGCCACAAGTGTGGAGAATGAGAAGTTAAATTTGCCACACCATATACATGTAGGTTACAGAGTTAAAAGTTAGGCACCCACGATTTAAAAAAAGTTTCGAAAATAAATAAGCACGTAAACAAGTGAAGTTTAAAAATTTAATAACAAATCAATTCAACTTTTGGCTGAATATCGAAATCGGTGGAAATGTTAAATCGGCCTCCAAATGGTCATCAGTAATGACTCGTACTTTCCGCGATATTTCTGGACGGAATTTTGCGAGAAAAAGTGTTGCGGCAAATTCGAAATTTTGCGGGCAAAAAAGCAAATTTTGCGGAATCATGTTGCAAAATTTAGGATAAAAAAATCGTTTACGAGAGTGAAGGCTTCCGTTCAGGTATGTAAAATTGTGACGGATGTAAAAGTTGCATTAGTATTACAGTACAATGCTTTATTACATTGTATTGCACTGTTTTATTGCACTTAAAAGAGAAAGTGTCTTTTTAGGATAATCATGCAGTTCTTCATGCATCAGAACTTCCGCTTTAAGAGTCGTACTTGTTTGTGACAACTTAGACGCGTACTGTATGGTAAAAATTTCATTTGCTATTCGATGTTGAACTGAATTGCTTAGGGTACATATGCCAAACAAATTGATTTTGCAAATTTGTCCTCTATGTTCAAGGTCGCAGTTTAATGCATCAGAAATAAACACCTGAAAGAAGATACCACATCAAAGAAGATAACAGCAATGGTCCAATCCTGTAGGTGCGATAACAACTTCTTATCATTCTTGCTATATTTAACTCTTTTATGCTTACCATTTAAAAATACTATTTTTTTTTCTTCAAATACTTATTATAATTGCTAAATATATTCTTCCTTGACGTTATTGTTTCTAAAGTCTGAGCATTTCTTATAATGTGAAAATATCCAGTTTAATTATAAAACTAATACTTCAAAAAACCACCATGCGGCATACAAAAACAGGGTTTCTCTCTCTACGAAACTTCCGAAGACAGGCATTGGAGCCTGCATTATAAATAAACGAACTATTTTAAAACTATAAGTAAACTTACACCCTAGAAGACAGGCAATAAAACACAAGATAAATAAATTAAGCAATTATGAGTAATTGAAGGCTTGCAAACATGTTTCATTTTTTTTGTATGGTGAACAATCCTTTCTAGGAGAGCCTTTAAAATAGATACAGAATTTTGTACATCAAACACGCCTTCTACACTATGACATAAAATTAGTAGCCTCGAGATTATTGAAAGGATGCCAAACGAAACCAAGTGCCCGCTCCCCAAAATAAAAAATATTGGGGGGAACGTTAAATACTCTTGTGGAAAAAAATACTAAAATGACCATAGGGCATTCCAGCCAAAAACTGTTGGAATTTCGACAAATCCTCTCCCCCAATATGTAATATCCCCCTTTAGCACACATTATTAAACCTTGCGTGAGGGCCTGAAGGCAAACCTTAGTAAGGTTTCAGAGTCAAACTGCATTTACCTTCACTGAATGTGGTGGTACCTCATCAATAACGTCAGGAACAACTTTTTCGGCTTCCATTTCGCAGATAGTGTTGGGTCGTTGTAAAAAATTGCAGCATTCAAAAGCCGAAGACTTTGACTCGTAACCTCCACTATCTGTTGACATTGAAGCGGAAAATTCGCTTAACCTTGATAACGTCTATCGCATGAATGCGTGGCCTAATCGGATATCATTTATTGCATTAAAATGTTACTTAAAAACACGCTTATTGGTTCACTGGCAGTCACGCGTACGTTTTCGAAATTAACAAAAAGTGGCGCTGAATTTAAACAAGTAAAGGGTTTGAATATCTTTTGATCATTGTTTCTCTGCAAACATTCTGCAGTCTTGCATAAAACAATATTGAATAATAAAATACTAGAAGTATGCTGATACATGTGTCCCAAAATATTAGATGAAAAATAAAAGTTCATGATATAATAACTTCTAAGTTTAATCTATTTTGGATAATTTTAAAATTATTTCAAACTACAGTATAGATATTTTCCAATTCTACTGCTCTTCCAATGTGCCTCCTGCTATGTTTGAGATGCAGAACATTAAGCAGTGCTAGTGGATTTCAGTGTAAAAATAGTTCTGCCTCCCACTCAATTGGGTGGCACTAATCTTGATTTCGAACGGTTTTGAAATTGTGCTAGTTTAACATAGAGGACGTTTTGAACAGCTTAAAATACCAATATGTTGCCTTTATGCAGTGGTGCCACTCAACTTTTCAGTATCAAATCGGAAGCACTAAAAACACCTATTTGATGTCAAGGAGTCTTTGGTACATACCAGTTCTCATATAATAAACTACTAGAAACCTGGTGTAATTATAGAATTGTTTTGAATATGTGCTGTGCGTATTTAAAAACAAATGTAGGCCTGTATTAAATTATGGCTAAAAGCCCGTACTTGTATAATATTTTTGAAAATGTTCGTCTACAACGTGCACCTAACCCTTCGAATAACCAACAAAAAATCTCAATCTGAACATTCAGCATAATACTGTGAATAATCATAATTTCACTTCAATTTTCTGCTCGGCGACAAGGAACCTGTGCAAATTTGTAAATTGTTTGTTTATTGCTGCCATGTATGCATTACATTATTATGCTATGTTACTACTGGAAATATCTGAAAAACATTTACACAATCTGACCGATTCCGAAACATTTTGCCCCACACCGCAGTGTCGCCATCTCTGGATTCCGTTAGGGAACAATCAAGGAACACATTTTGAACCGAATCTGACAAGTTCCTTTCCATAAGGGCAAAATGGTGCATGAGGCCTAGTAATAGTACCATCCCTTGTTTGGACTTGCTGTTGTGGTTGTGGTTGTGGTGGTGGTGGCGGCAGCGGTGGTGGTGGTGGCAGCAGCAGTGGTTGTGGCGGCCGCGGTGGTTGCGGGTGCTGCGGATGTTGGTCTGGCACAGAAGCGACGTCTGGCATAGAGCAGGCCACCACCATAGGGCATGAAAGCTGACCTCTGGTGACGTACTTCCGGCACTTCCGGTTGCGCCATGACAGACAAAATGGCGGAGCTGTTCTTGTCGTCAGACTCGCTTGATGCCATTGTCTTGTTTTCGGGGTCTACCGGTGTTACCTATTTGTTTTTAATTAAACCCAAGTTCGTAAAAGTATGGAAAAAACGTAAAATAAGGCATGCAAAACATAAATATCCTCAGTTTTCCAAACCAAACATGTTTTCAGTTTTGACTTTCGGATGCCCGCCATTTCAAAAACAGAATTGAAATACTTATTGCAATTGCTGAATTTTTTTTCAGTATAGAGCTGATTGCCCACTAGGGTCTGAGTTAGTTTTTATAATTGGAAAATGTCCTTTTGAATTATAAAAAAACGCCAATTACCAACGCTTTCACTGAAAGAAAACTAGTTTCCGGAGATTGCGTAATGCTTTTTTCAAGTTTATTTATGTTTAATGAATAAACAAGATATTTTTGAAATACTAAAATAACTCATAAGACGAAATTTTTAAATTAAACTTGTAGGAGTGTTTTTTGCTTGCAAAACGCCAGTTTTTATGTTTAGTACATATTTTTAAAGTGCAATTCATTCGGACTTTTACATGTTGACATGTGGAGTAACGTTCTTAAAACCTAAAACTATTCTCTTTGGGAAAACAATAGTTTGATACCCAATCATATATTTTTAAATTTTCGAACATGTACTTTTGCAATAATGACACGATGTGTATATGTAATAACAAAATGTTATAAGTGGCTTTTGTTTGCTAAACGACGGTTTTCAAATTTAGTAAATGCTCTTAATATGCAATTAAATAACTATAGCACTTGCTGAGTAATGTTCAAAAATTAAATCTATTCCCTAGGAAAACAATTTTGTTGGATACTAATTTTAAATATAAACAGCCACAATTTAAGAAACGCACTTCAATAGAAAATTTTAATTTCTTTTATAGAAAACCATGCTTAATAAACCATGTCAATACTCCACTGCTTAATTTGTACAACATTTCTTTTTAAACACAAACCCGATCGTTTTAGACACTGAAAATAACATTTTCTGGAGAAAAAAAAAATGCTGACATCTAAAAAGTACTCAATTACGAAAAATATAAATGTTAAAATAAAAAATACCGAAAAAGATTTTAGAAAAGTTGCAAGAGTGTGAAGTGGACTACAATATCATCATAATGTAGATTAGTACATAATTATAAAATTTGTTTGTCAGAACTAAGAACTGTCTCTTAGAAAAGCACGACTACAATTGCAATGCATTTGTCATTTTTAAGGAACTTACCAGATGGAAGCCCGTACCAATCAGGAGGATCACAACCAAAACAGCACTCATGTTGACCATAGCAGGCGTAATGTTAACAGCAAATGGTGTTCCAAAAGGTAGTGAGTGATGGACTCAGTTGAGCCTCCCGTTTTATAGCTGCCAGTTTCCAGCAAAAAGCGATCGGATTTCGGGATTTTGGCACGTTACCCTTCCTTCCCATGACAAGCACATCCACGGCTCCCCTTTGAGGACGTGATAAAGCGAAGAAATCAATTTGTCAGGGGATATCCGTTGATGTAGCGATGGAAGCAGGTGACATAACATGGGACAGAGGTTTGTTACGGTTAATCATGAAGATAAAAACATTGAACATTTTCCTTATCCTATGTCCAAAATCGAACGTGGGACCAAACATCCCATTAGCTCCCATTTGTATGTACATGTATTTCACACGAATGGTAAACGGGAATCTGATGACAATGACGACATTTATTTCCTAGGTTAATAAATTGGCTTCGCAGAAATTTCAGTGTTTAAAACTGAAGGAAAATGCTGAAATTTAAGGTCGATTCGAAGAAAACTTACATAAATTTGCCGAGAAATAACACTTAATGGAAGGCCACAGGTTAATAATTTCGAGGATTTCCGCACAAAGTTCATTAAAAAATTACTAATTAGGGGACGCCAAAGAGGGGAAATGTTTTAAAAGTTCAACGAAATATTTTAAATAAATATTAATTACGAAAAGTGATTATTTCTTAATAATGAATAAGAGCAATTTTTTTATTAAAAAAACGTTTTTTGACCCATCACAAGAAATTTTTCAGATATACTAAAAAAAGCCTTTGAGAAAATTTAGTTTGGGCAATGGCGTTTCTTTAAATAGCAATATTGGTGAATAACATGATTTGAATTGAACTTCTTCTTTAAAAAAAAACAGAGGGGGGGGGGAGGGGGAAATGACTGCAAAATTACGAACTTAAGTGAAGTTTTAAACAGGTCATCAAATTCGTAACAATAACAAATGCACAGTTTTTATATAGGACAGGATGACGTCCATTGCACAAAAAATAACCTAAAAACATATAACACAGGTTTCTCACCGAAATCAAATTCCAGTTCCCTGACTTTCCCAGGATTTTAGAAAAAAATGTCCTTTCTGTATCATAAATAGATAGAATAACACGGAAACAAAGCCAAAAATAGTTCGCAAATTACGAAATTAAGTCTCCATTTCCATAGTTTTAAGAACGTAGCCGAATATTTTTGAAAAAAGTCTTAACATAGATTTTAGTATACATTTGGGTGTAGGCCAAATAATTTTCAGAACTGTTATTTAAGAGATCCCCGTATAGGCTAAAAATTGCCAATAAATAATTCACAAATTACGGAAATTAGTCTGCATTAAGTGCACTTAGCTGAACATTTTTTAATAATTTAACAATCATGGATTTGAATATATATATTTGCAACGTAAATAAATTATTTTTAAACACTATTTAAAAGAACACCATAATCGAAAATTTGCCAAAACAAGTTCCACATCATTTTATTAGTGCACGTCGTTTTGGCCAAAAACGACATGCACAAATTATGGATTTAAAAGCATTTTTTTGGAAATACATGTACATGAGTTACAGATATCCTAGTCATTTTTCATTAATAAAATATAGGAAATATAGGATTTTTTTCAAAAAATATAGGATTAAAGAGTTTGTTAAAACTCATAGAACGAACTCAAAGAGCATTTAATATCACCATTAGAGCTTTTATAGTTAGAATATAATGTAGTTTTACTTACATGAATATGGTGTGTGCTTTTGAGAGTTAAGAGCGAATGTTGCCTATCGAGAGCTCCAATTTGCAAGTGGACATGGTATCAAGAGCTTATGGATTTTAGCCAATTCCTTCACAAAAATTTGAGAAAAACGGCTTACAAAACACTTGTTTGCCACATTTTTATGCCAAGTTTGTTCAGAGATATTAATAGGTAAATGAATGTCGAAGGCAAAAAGCTTCGAAAAATTATCAAATGTAACGGATTTTTTACCGCATTTCCCTTAACAGGGTTCCCACGACTTTTCAATAAAATGAAATTCCCTAACTTAATTTCCAGGTTTTTCCACGACCAAAAAAACTTTTCATTGCTATACTTTGATATTCACACCAAAATGATATTTCCAGTTTAGTGGTCCAAAATTCAAACAATCACAACATTTATGCTCTTCTATTCAGTTAATAACAAATTATGGATTTTAGCCTATGTCTATAATAAAAATTGCTGAGAAATAACTATATGAAGTAAGGAAATGCCTAAGGCAATTTAATACTCTATACACGTGTAATTCTAACAAGCCGCTTATCATGTGACTTAAGATTAATGGGGTTAGCCTAGCTCCCCCTGGTGGAAAGAGCATTTTGCTTACATTTCAAACTACATGTTTGAAAATGTTAAATCTACAAGTTTTTCAAAACATATGAAAATTCAAATGATAATTTTCTAAAATGATGAAAACAATAGAAAATGTAAGAAATATAATATGGCTGGGATGCCTAGCACTGATATTAAAAAAATACCATATAGGCGTAAATTTGCCAAAAACTATTTAATCATGAGTTGAAAAGGTTCCATTTTGTGCATAAAATTTGTTTTTGAATTTTATTAATCATGGATTTTACTCTCCAAAAATGTAGCAATTATTTTTCGAAACAAATATTCGAAGAAATACTGTTTAGCAGAACGCTGTGTTTACCAAAAACTTGTTCATCATCATTTTATTTCGACTAAGATTTGCATAGAAAATTTGTTTATCAATACCGTGTTTTGACCAAAAATAATATCACAAATCATGGATTTAAATACATTAAGATTACGCAATGGGCCAAAATTTACCAAAAACTATTCTAGCATCATGGGATTACAGGCTACATTTTGAGTACATAATGTGTAGCCTGACATTTCCCTTTCCTGACATTTTAGCTGATAAAATTTCAACGACTTTTCCATGGAAATTTCCGGTGAAAACGCCGAATGCCAAACGTCGACTGGAAAAAAATACCCGCCAAAAACAAAAATGCTGAATTTCAAATTCGCCGAATTAAAACCCACCGAATGGATAAAATGTTGAATGTAAAAACGCCGAATGTGAGAAAAGGGAATGTTAGGAGAAAACGGCATAAATCGAAATGTTTTAATATTGAATATTGAGTTAATGTATTTACTACACGCGTAAAAAGAAAACATTAATTTGAACTTTTTTCATGAAATTAAGAATAAAATACTCGAAATAAATTTCAATTTAAAAACAAATAAAACGAACATACGGATTGGAGTATTCTTGAGTATTTCTTTCAAATTTCCTTGCAAGCGTTTTCAGAAATATCATTAAAGGAACGACGTAAACAATTTTTTAAAGAAACAACATATCTTTACAAAAACTAAATCAAAGGAACACCATACAGAGGCGAAATTTTTACAAAAAAAAAATAGTTCCTGTTATCCTGCTAGATTTAAACATATTTTTCATTTTCGGCGTTACATCCCTCGCCTTTTCACTTTTGGCCTTGTTGACGTTCGGCGAATTTACATTTGGGCGTTTTCACCTAAAACCGTTCTTCCTACTCCCCTGACAGTTCCAGATTTTCCAGATCAGTTGGAACCCCGAATATTCACATAGTGGTAACCCTGTTTCTTGAGCATTTCGCTGTCAGTTTTTGAATAACGAGCACAAGAAATTGTCAATATATTTCTACGTTTAATATTGTCAAGCACCCAAATACAAAGTAGTTACCTGTTAAGGTCGGAATTGGCAACTCCAATGACCTTGCATAGAGGTCGTGTGCCTGCCCGTGAAAAGCATGCTCATTGAAGGTGCATGAGAAACATTTCGTTATACAAGAAAGCATCAATAACACAGGCGGTTAAATTATTAAATAAACACACACTCCAATCGGAAACATAAATTCCTTATTGCTTTGGAGATGCAGAAAAGAATGTCGAATTTACCTAATTATACTAAAAAATATACACAGCTATACTTTTCCACTGCGGTTTTTTTGGAAAGGAATTCTGTCAAATTGTTCCTCCTTTATTATCCATCTGTATTTTAGTTCAATGTTTTGGCACAGAATCTGATTTCCACGAAGGTTTCGTGTTTTCCTCTTTACGAGTGGAATATTCTTCATTCTTTCCTAACCGTTTTTTGTAGCACTTTCTAGCATTTCGTACGAAAATACAATAGATTTAAAATGCGTCCACGTTTATAAAAATCATAAAAAAGGAAGCTATTTGGGCAAATAACCTCGTTTTCATTTTAAAATGCCTGTCTGCAAATGCCAGAAACCTTTGACGGCATTTCCAGCAGTTTATGCAAATTAAAACGAGAAAGATCCATTCCAAAATTTCGGTTATCCTTAAACAAAACTTCTAAATTAAAATGTGAAATTAAAAAACAGACGTTTCGCAACATGTTTCGCATCTGCTTTCTTGCGCAATTTTCGATTGTCAACCGCAACGTGAATAAATTCAATTGATTCCACTATTTTTTTGCACTAATTCCTTGTTGCACGTGAAA
This sequence comes from Rossiulus vilnensis, assembly GCA_034700785.1. Lineage (NCBI taxonomy): Eukaryota > Metazoa > Arthropoda > Diplopoda > Julida > Julidae > Rossiulus > Rossiulus vilnensis. The sequence continues at coordinate 11,984 of JAQIXS010002078.1, forward strand.
ACGTTTTGAAAAAGTATAAGCCAGCATCCCAAATGGTGAAATTTCACTTGAAAATCCCCTTACACAAATGGTTGGGTAATCCGTGCAATATCATTCATATGTGCAAAAACACTTCGTCACATCTAGTTTTGAACACTAATTCAAAATTTGGAAGAACTTCTTAGCACCATTTTTTTTCTCATAAAAACCTGTACGCAAATCATAGCTTGATACACTTAAAAGCAATATCATAGAAATCTAGCGGGCATAAGAGCACTTGGTATAGCGTTGTATTTTTGGACCATATTCAACATCCAATTTATGAAAATAGTTTCGTTGCAAAAAAGGCGTTTCCACTAGCTTGCGAAGCAAGCTATGACTAGAAGAAATATATTTGCAAATTCGCTTTCAGGCTTTTCATACGTACCTTTCAGTTAAAAATAACCAATGCATACGGCGATTAAAACATTCTGGATAAAACGTTAGAGCTTAAAAAGTTCATCAACTCTTCGGATCGGTCTGCTCCAGAATTTGCTGGTGAAGAATGGCCATTTCCTGCTTGAGTGTGTTCAAGCACAGGTGAAGATTATTCAGAGGTCTGAAACCGGAGAACAAATTGCACAATTAGATGAAATTGTAGACCAAATTTATTAATGAAGAAAATTGTACATATTGGCACATTTATAGGATTTCATTCATCAGCCCTGAACAATTAGGTAACAGCATTAGAACAACTTAGAAAGCACTACGACATATTACAGAAAGACTTAAATTTGTCAAAATGGAGTTCTGATCCCTTCGAGAACCCTTCGAGTTCACATTCTCAATACAATTAATTCTTCTTGATAATTTAAAAATGCCCCGATAATTGTAAGAAAATTAAATGACGATTCTTCCCAATTTTTTTTGTTAAATAAACGAAGGAGACATCTGCAAATTCATTACCTGCTTTCTGGAAGACTTATACTTTGCTGCAGGAGCGAAGCAATCAGGGATTCATCGTAGGGTGCAGGGGACTCAGGAAGGTGAAAGTCCGAGAAATCGTTGCCGGAATTGGTCGCGGAGTCCATTGCTGACAAATATCTCTTGTGTTCAGCCTGAAGCGCCTGAAAGGAAGTGATGCTCATGATCATATGATAGACAAAACGTTTTTGTAGGCGAACAACAATTCAAGGGTGCTAAACAATAACTTGGAAAATACTTTTTAGGAGAGTGGAAAAACTGCAGTTTCAAGAAAATTATTGCAAACATTGAGTTGGTATCCTTCAAACAACAAGTGAATACGCCAAAAGATGACACTTCAACTCCGAAAACGCCGAAAGTAAAAAGACGAAGGATAAAACGCCGAAAATGAAAACATACATCTTTAATACACCAGGATTTAAGTTTTCGTAAAAAAAACAAATTCGCCTATATATGGCGTTTCTTTGTAAAGAAAGATTGTATTGTTAATAAATTAGCCTACGCCGTTCCTTTAATAATACTTCTAAAAGGAAATATGTGAGAAACAGACTTAAATTCTAATCCATATATTCCTTTTACTTGAAATTCTAGTTGTCACTGACTTCAAGAAACATAATAAACACTTCAAATTTTTGAAAAGCTTATTATTTAGTGAATATTTTATCAAAAAAAATTCAAATTGATGTCTTCCTTTTATTGGCTTACCCTCGATCTAAATTCAAGTTCGATACGAAGTTGAATTAATTTTCAGAAATTTCGATTTATGCAGATTTCTCTGCTATATAGCCTAACGTTTTCTTCCTTCGCATTCGGCGTTTTTACATTTAGGCATTTTAACCATTCATGATATGGCCAAAAATAATTAAACCTGATATTTTCTAAGAAAAATACGTGAAAGTGCATGGGTCTTTAAAGCGCGTGGAAGCATTTACGTAACTGGAATATGGTTACCCTCTTTTTTCACACCTATTAATGGTGCAACCCTGAACTTCCTGTTTGGACGATTAACTCAAACTTGATCATTTTTCTGCTGGGTTAAAGTGAATTTGACATTTTGAACGCTAACTTCAGCTAAAGTCATTGACAGCAACGGTGTCATGGGAATCTTCAGACGATTCCAAATTTTTGTTATAAGCATTTATTTTTAAATTTTCTTTTGCGTCTTCAAAGTAATGTAGTGGAATATTAGTTTGAAATGAAATAAAATTGAAGTTTATACATTTTTAGCCAACAGCATAAGTGCTTTTCTAACAGGGACCCAAGATATACGTCCAAAATGTTCTACACGGCTTTGCGCGAGTTATTAATTATTACTTTTTCAATTTATTTTCCATTTTATAGAATTGGTCATCCTTTGTTGTCTGCCACATTTCCAGTAATTTTAAATTGGCCCATTATGTTACAAAAAAAGAATTAAGGTGTAAAATTCTTAAATGGAGCTTCAAAAAAGTGGAACGCATGGTTTTCGGAGCTTCCATTTACGGCCACGACTGGTTTTCGGAGGCTCCATTTATGGCCTCGACCGGTTTTCGGAGGTTCCATTTATGGCCTCCACCGGTTTTCGGAGGGTCTATTTATGGCCTCAACCTGTTTTCACAATTGGCGCACATCAAGGCTATTGGGTGCGTTCTGGAAGACTTAATGATATTTGGAACGTACTCGTTACACAGCATTTCGCTATACGGCCAACTTAACAGCAGGCTATCTAGGGCCATCAATCGAGGTATGAGTGTGTCGGAACACTGCACCGCATCGAACCCACCTTGTTCCTCTCCACGCTCAGCTTCAGCGCCGCTCTCATTTCCGACCCCTTGGTTTGGAACTCGATTTTCTCCTTCAGCGTTTCCTGGAGCTCGGTCTTCACGCTCTCCAGCTCCTTCTTGGTGTTCTGCAGCGCTTGCATCAGCTGCTTCGCTTCGGCCCGATAGCGTTCCTCCAGCTGCTTATGTTGATCTTGTAGAATGAAAACCTCTTGGTTTTTCTGCTGCAGGTGCCAGCCCAGAGTCTAGATGTTCAATGGATGTTTTAGATAGTCCAGAAAAACGGATGTTTTAGAAAATCAGAACAGAGATGGGGCCATCAACCCCAGACAAAAGAGCCTTACTTTGATTTGGTCGGCCAACACAGGATCCTTGGCCCTACCCTCTTCAAGCTCCTTGTTGAGACACGTGACTTGATTGTTACTCTTGGACAGCTTGACATGCAGCTCACTCAACTCACCCCTCAACTTCCCTGCTAGTTGCTGTTGTTCTTGCAGGTACCGCATCGCTTCCGTGATTTCCGCAGTTTTGGCCTCTAGAAGGCGTTTCAGCTCCTCGGTTTCGGTCTTCAAACCAGCGACCTGTTTGCCCAGCCTACTGCTGTCCAATTTCTCCTTGAAAACCTAGGACAAATAAATTTATAAGTATTTTCCAAATGGGTTATCAAAAAGCATTTCCTAAGACAAAGCACTTGTGATGCAAATTTCGGGCTTTAAATGCTTCAAAATTATTGCAACATTCATTAACGAGAACTAACGCGTTCTTCTTTCAGTCTAACAGAAATAACATTCCAATGAATACATTCAACTGAATTCATGAGAAACACGCCTCTAATAAATCTAGTAAAGTTACAGTTTATGGGGTATATTTCGAAACTTATTCACAATACTTTAGTACATTTTTTTAATAATTTTATATTTTTATAACTGTACTTTAAAACATTTGATATTTCCTATAATATTGTAAATGAAAGAGTTTTAACTGAAATGCCTCTTTTTAAATGTGTGGGAAACTTAGCTATCAACCGAAAAGCACCAAGTCTGTTTTTTTGCCATTTCGAAATTATCGAAATTGAATAACAGTACAATTAAAGATGGTGTTTTAAACTTGCAATTGCCCTTTTCTGACAGCAATGTGAATGTCTTAAAATGCAGTTTTATGGTGCAAATATCTTCTGGAGAATGTCTCTTTTTTTGAGGATTAAAAATTCGAAATTATGCAAACATAAACCTTACTTGTTTTCGCAAATCAAGCGCCTTTTCCTGTTCAACAGAAAGCTTCTGTTTGGCATCTGCCAGACTTTCGCGAAGTTCCTTTTCGATGTGCTCCTTCCACGATTCCAAATTTTGGCTCTGGTTATCGGTTAAGCATCTTCCATCAGACAAGGGCAAACGCAATTCGTCCATGTTTTCCTTCTGCATCATGCTGCTCTCGACGATGGCTTTATGGAAAAAAGGTTGTTAGATTAACTATTAATGCACGGATAATTTACGGCCGATGTAAATATACTGGGTAATATTGCAAATTCTTCTAAAAGATGCATTTTCCGGCCGGGCTCCGTGCTGCAATTTACAATTTCACTTCCCTGATTTTCCCTGACCAGCCAAGTAAATAAATTTGGAAATAAATTGCGTTGCAAAAACAAACTGACAATGACCTAAAGGGGATATTTATTAATAACAAACGTCAATTTCTTGCATCTGGTAGTTTCTGCACACTTGCATTTTTACTAGTAAAATTAATACTTGCAAACAATTTAAAAAGTTTTGTTTCCTGTGCATCTCCAATGTAAACTCGACTAAAGATGCATTTTTCTCTTCCCTGACTATCCCTGCCTTTCCAGGTCTGCGTGAGCCCTGCCGGTTTCTAAATAGATTGGAAAACGTATCGGAAAGAGCAGCTGTCCATTTGCGATTGTCCCAAATGTTTGTGCAGAACCTTTCCATCCAGCTAAAAAAATGTTGAACTAAAAAGGAGGACAATCATGTTTGTTCTCACTATGCAATCTGCTGCGTTCCTTTTCCAACTCCACCAGCATCTGCTGATTGGCATCCGCGCGGTGACTCTCTTCATCGGTGAAACGTTGCATCTCCGTCATCTTAAAAGAAAAATTTCAAAATTAATCCCATTAAACATTAAGAACACATTTTTTGTTACGTTTTTTATTTGCCTGCGTAGACTTTTTGGAAACAAACTTTTCTCAAATTTAGTTAACTAATCGTGGATTTTTGTCTCCATTTAAATGTAATATCCATTCGACATTATTGTTAAGACAACGACGTAGGCGAAAATTTGTCAAAAGCTACTTCATGATCGTGGATTTTGGACTACACTTTGAATAAAGCTATAAGCACTGCTTTTCAAGGAGTAGCTGCTCAAAAAACTGACCTTATTTTCCAACAAAGCAATCCGTTTTCGGAAGTAGTACAGCTTGGCATCCCTGCTTTTGCCGCCATTTTGCAGCGGGCACCTCTGGGCACCGGGGGTCTCAGGTGCGGTGCTGTTGGCTGTCACTTCAGCCAATTTCCCTTCCAACGCCTTGATCTCAGCTTCAAACTTCTTGGAACTTTTCAGAGACGCCCGCAGCTTCTTGGTCAGCACATTGATGTTCGACTCGTATCTCCGACAGCGCTCTTTGTGCTCCCGATCCTTCTCCGCGATGCCCACATCGACTTTCTGCGCTTGTTCTTCCATTCCATCAGTGCCATCTTCCTGCCCACCTATCGGGTCAGTTTGCGTGCCGATGTCCATCGAGAGCGGCCTCTGAGTGATCTGATCTTGGGAACGTGGAACCGTAACATTCTCGTCCATGGATGCTTCTCCGTCTTTTGCATCGGCATAGCTTGGTACATCTGATTCATGGCCATGGGTGGTTTCTTGGTCGACCTTTTTTTTTACGGAGTCTTTGGAACCGGCATTGGTCACTTCCGATGCTGCCAAAAATCCATTGGCCAGCTTGATTTGCTTGTTGTCCAACTCACACCTTGACATGTGATCCTCCTCGCACTGCTTCTGCGCTCTCTTCAGCTGATCTTCAAACCGCAAAGCCAGCTGCCTGTACCCCTCGGTGGTCACATCCTTCATCTTGGCGTCTGCGGCAAGCGCAGACTTCTCCTGCTTCAGCTGGTTGACTGCGATGACTTTCGCGGTCAACTCCTCCTTCATCTGCCTCAGCCTACCGTCCAGCTTCACAATGTTTTCTTTGACTTCGGTCAGGGTGTCGTCCATCTCGAGCTTCTCCTGCCGGACAGCCCCGAGTTCGATCTCGAGAGCCACTGCGCCCTTCTTGACGCTGTCCAGTTGCTCGTCCTTGGTCTGCAGCGACACGATGAGCTCCTTTATCCGGCATTCCTGGTCCACCTGCCATTTTTCAAGGAAAAAATACGGCAAATTTAGCATTTTTGAAATGAATAGGGCATAAAATGTCATAAATCTAAAAACTTTGCAAATTACAAATTTTGTTCATTTTTTTGTTCATTTTCTAAATAATTCCAACATCAACATTCCCGAATTAGTACTAAAAATTGGCATTAATTTGAGCCAGTTGAGATGGGATTATACAACTCAGCTAAATTTAAAATTATGGACGCATATTTCTATATATTTCTTAAAAAATTTACCCTGGAATATCAAGTGATTGAACAACTGCCAAACTTTCTCAGAAATATTCCTAATTAATGCAACGCCGTTTGAAAACAAAGATCCCAAATTACACGCCCAGATTTTGTAATAAATTTCGGCACGAATTTGCTTATCATCAGGCGAAAAATTTCGGGAAGCTAACTGCTGTTTATCAAAATATTAGAAAATTGAAATGATCACTTCCTACATGAAATAGATGCATAGGATGCTTTGCTAAAACTAGGAAAATATAGGATATTTTGATTAAAAAGTTAGAAAATATGGCATATTTTGCTGATTGGAAAACTAGAAAAATACCTCATATTCTGCTAAAAACTTGGAAAATAGGGGATATTTTGCAGAAAACTCGGAAAATATTAGATATTTTGAAGAAAAAAATACACTACGAAAATATGGGATATTTTGCTATCAACTAGGAAAATAGGGCATATTTTGTTAAAAACTAGGAAAATATGGGATATTTTGCACAAAAAAACTAGGAAACTATCAGCCGTTTTCCTAACAAATAATAAAATAGGGGATATTTTGCTAAAACTAGTATAATATAGGATATTTTGATAAGAATTAAGAAAATATGGGACATTTTGCTAAAAAATTAAGAAAATACGAGATATTTTGCTAAAAATTAGGAAAATTCGGGATATTTTGCTAAAAACGAGGAAAATACGGGATATTTTGCTAAAAATAAGGAATGTAGCCTTAAAATTAGGATGCCTCACCTGAGCTTCCCTCAAGGCATGCCGCTCGAGCTCACTGTCGTTGAGCGTCTTCTGCAGCATGGTCGCCTGCTTCATCAGCTGCGAGACTTCCTTCTCCAACTTAGTTACCATCTCCGCCTTGGCCTCTGCTTCCACTTGGGAGTTGCGCAGCTGGTGCTCGAGGTCGTGTCTGGAGATCTTCTCCTCGGTAATCCTGGCCCGGTCCTCCTCCACCTTCCGCAGCCGCTCCGCGATGTCCTTGTCCGTGTGCAGCTGGTGAAAAGAGGCTTCCCTCTCCTGCATGTCCGACTCGATATTCTGCAGGTGCCGGAGCAGGCCCTCCTTTTCCCTCACTGCCTTCTCCTGGAGCTCCGCGAGCTGCTTCTTGGCCTGGTCACGCTCGAACCGCAGCTTCTCGGCTGCGGAGTCGCAGTCGGCCTTCGTGTTCTGCAGCGCGATTACCTCCTGCTGCATCCTGCTTTTGGCGGCCTGGGACTCCTGCAGCTGCTGCTTGTACCAGTCCTTCATCTTCTTCTCCGACGCCACCTGCCCCTTGCCAGACTCGAGTTCTCCGTGCAGGTTCGCCTTCGCGGCCAAGACCGTCTGGAGCTCCACGTGCAGGTCCGCGATCTTGTTCTTGAGACCCCGAATGGCACCGTCCTTGGATTCCACCTCCACCTTCAGCTCGGTGAGGTCGAGCCTGGCCTGATGGGCCTCTCTTTCGGAGATGTTCGCTTCCTCGCGGTACTGCAGGGCCTCTTCGGCCTTGGAGTCCAGCGTGCAGGACACGCGGGCGGTCATCGCTTCCGACTCCTTCAGCTTACTCTCCAGCTGGTCCAGCTTGAACCTTGAGACCTCGGCTTCCTTCCGGAGTTTCGCTACGAGCGCAGCCTGGGCCGAGGAGCTGGCTGCTGCCGAAGACAGTTGCGTGTGGAGTTGCTCACGCTCCCTCTTTGCGTGGTCCGCTTCCAAGAGTAGGGCTTCCACCTGGCCCTCCAGGGAGGCCTTGGCCCGCAGGAGCTCCAGGTTGTTACTGGTCACCTCTTGGTGGTTTCTGAACTGATCGGGAGAGTAGACCTGCGGGCAGGGACAATGAGATACTCAATTCAATACAGCATTTGGCATCATAACGACATTAAAACAGCATCGAAGCCGAAACATCAGCATCACACAGTTATGGAGCGACCATTTATTGAAAAAGAAAAGTGCAGAGCGGATATAACGTTAATTTGACGTAACTTTTAAGCTAAACTGACTGATTGCTCAGGCTACTTTTTTATAAAGATTTATTTCACATAGAGGGTGAAATGCGCCGATAATGCAATTAGAAATAAACGATAATTAATATTAGTAAAAAACGAAAAGATTTTCATAACTTTAAATGGCAACAACGTTTAACAAAATTCCGTGTCATTCAGAGACACTTCGGTTGCTGTTTTTGATGCACTCAAATCAACGGTCCAGCATAGACAGGTTCCCCACTTAAGAGGAATTGAAAAATATGTTTACTTTAGCCGAATTGCCTTTGGCAATGAGTCATCTTACTGAAACTTGTTTGACATACAGGTATTTTTCAAGCTATCTAGTAAACAAAAGTGAGCCCAACTTGCGAGTTAAGGGGTGCACCACTTGCAGGGTTCGACCTAAAATTTACAAATTTACTTCCCTGACTATCCTTGACCAGCCAATAACATTTCCCTGAATTTTTGAAATATCAATTCTGTAGCAAAAACACGCATACAATGGCATAAAGTGGATATTTATAAATAATAAACGTCATTTTCTTCCATCTCTAGTAATTTCTGGGCAATTGCATTTTTACTATTAAAATTAATAAAAATTAATATTTATAAACAATTTAAACGTTGGTTTTTCCCCCGACTTTCCCCGACTACCCCTGATTTTCCAGGTTGGAGAGGTTACTGCTAATGCTTATTCCACGGGACATGTTTGATGCATGAAAAAATTGCCCAACATGATGGGGTGTCCAACTTAGAAGGGTGTCCAACTAGAGCTTCACTGTACTAATATCCATAACAATGCAACGTACCTGCGGGGAGGCCTCGAGGAGGTACTTCCTGATGCGGGCCATTTCCTCGTCCACGCCGCTCACCTCCGACATGTTCGACTGGAGCTCAAGCCGTTCCGAGAAGTTGGACTCCAGCTCGAAGCACTCCGAGCTGGCGAATTCCATGTCCGAGGCGATGGACATGCTGTCTCTGACGTTCACTGGGGTATCTGCATATTTCGACATGGTGCCTATGTCCTCAGTAGACTCGGGCAGAGAGGACTTGCTTGCACCATCGAGTGTCGGCTGCACGTACTTATCGTGTTCCGTGCTGGGCATGCTGGTCTGCTGAAGTCCGCCGGAGAGCCAGGACCGCTTCTCGACCACGGTTGTAATGCGGTCCCGAGGAAACGGGTGAAGTTCTTTGCGTGGCTCGTTAGCTGGACCGGGAAGCGCGTTACCTTGCTCGGGGTTCTGGGCGGTCCCGACCGGGGGCTTGGAAGAAGGGCGATGTGAGGTACTTTCTACGAGGTTCTGGTGATATGTGTTGGCCACCACCTGCGCAACGACATCGGGTGCAGCCGGTGTACGGTGAGAAGCACCTGAAAAGAAAAGGATTATCTGTTAACATTCCCGCGAACGAACGTGCCGCATAATATGACGGTGCAAACGCCCCTTAATTGAAGGGAGCCAAACCATAAGGCCGTAAGTGCGCGACCACCCCCACAAAATACGTTTAGCTTGCTCAATACAATTGTAAGGGTGAGGAAGCAACTGGGATACCCCTGGGCCCTGAGGAGTAAAAAAGGTTTTGGACATGAATAAAGGTTTTTAACGCTAGGCCCGTAAAATCAAGTTCAGTGTTCCGAGAAAAAAGCGCAGCAGCTAGCTTTTAAGCCCTGGACATCAAAATAAAGAAATCAATGGCATAAACGTGTTGCAGCTCTACCTGCAGCAAAAGAAGAGGGCGTTTCGAATGTTTTTATGTGGTGCAACACGTGTGGCACATACGATTTCTTGGAAGAAAATTCACCAAAAACATTTGTTTGATTACGTTCTCTCTTCTGTTTTCGTAATTAAAGGTCAGTTGCATTCAACGTTTGAACCAAACCAAATTAGTGTCATCTATATTTTTCACGAAACTTTATTTTTTCCCATTTTTAGGAGAGGGAAAAAAGTTGATTTTTTGGCCCTTGGTAGGTTATGGTTCGGCACCCTTCAACTGACGTGGATTCTTTCCACTTTCTTCCATGGTAATTCAGACTAAAAAGTCTAAAATAACTAGTTTTATTTCTAAAAAATATAAAACTGACCAGACTAATTCCTTTACAGTAAAGATAAGTCGAAAAATTTGAGCAGGAGGTACAAAACTGTGAACCTGATTGCCGCGAATTTGTCGATTTAGGTTTTAAAACTCCACATATTTACAACAGTAGTTATATTCTCTACATTTTAGAATTGTTTTATCAGTGACAAGTATCCTATTCAACCATAACACATTGCTAATATTTAATCTTTGCTAAAACTTTGAGTGAATATTTTTTTTCACAAACTTTCGCACATAATTTATCAAGTTATTATAAGAAGACAAAATATTAGAAAAATGCACTAAAAATTAAACTTTTTTACATGTGAGATGCCACTCATAATAAAATTTGCAAACATTCAATTAAGAACTTTTTTTCCTCTTTTTTTAAAATTTAATCCCCCTTAAAACAATTTATCTAAATTTAACAAAATAAAAAGACTTAAAAAACGAACGGAATTTCAAAGCTATAGGCCTATCTATTTATATTAGAAAACCTACATCTCTTGAAGGGTTTATGAAGGGTACGTCCGAGCCAATTTTTTTTAAAACATCACACCAGAAATAACAGAATATTAGTGCGCTTCTGCAAATCTGCAAGTATGCCCGCCCCAAAAATCTTTTGACATACATGTATTCCAAAAAAATGAGTATATTTGTAGCAAAACGATTTTCCTGGATGAGGAAACCTCCAAACCCTCAAACCCCCCCGCCTGATTTTCCAGAAAAAATTTTGCTTAGAATTACAAATACTGGCAATCGTCAACATTAGCAAACAAAATCGGTTTAGCAACATTTTTTGCAAAACCGAAACTAAAAAAATAGTATTACCAGTAACTTCATGCCCACCATGCAAAAATATTACTAACACATTTTTTGCTTCAAATACTTATTACAATTGCTCAATTTACTTTTCCCAGTGAAGAATTGGTCGTCTACTAGGGTTTCGGCTTATGTTTATAATTTCAAAATGCTCCGTTTGTTTATTTTTTTTTAAAAAAAGTTAAGAAATTTGAAAAATCCACCGACAAAATTCGAAGGAGGTTGCCATGCAGGGTGGCCCTGTGTTAGGAGGTCGCCTAAGGTTTTTTTTTCAAATTTTGAAATATTTGTAATATTTTTGCATGGTGGGCATGCTTTTGGCTCATCCTTAAACCAATGAGACGACTTACCAATCACAGACTCCTGTAGAGCAAGAGCATCTGTTGTTGAACACATGTGGAAAAGAGCGGACGTTTGCTGAGAGGGCACGGCCTTGGCTGCTTTCTTTTCGTATAAATGCGTGCCATGGAGCGCTGCTTCAACCTGATGTAGCAGATCAGGACTAGACTCGCACATGTAATGGGCCACCTAAAATTGTAATCGCAATAATAAACACTCACTGAACACAAACTTTAACAAGAATTGTGTCTTTGGTTTACATGTGGAAGACAGTGACATAAACTTTTCACGCCCGGCAACCGATGGATTTTTAAAGTTTTTAGTTGGTGACCAACTGACATCCTCGATATTTATCTTTTTTATTCTTGTTAAGGCTCCCAGCAACCACTCCCCAGATTTTTGTCCGACATGCAACAATTTGTTCTACAGTTTTGCACGAATTATTTATTAATAATGTTACATTTATTTTCCACCATGTAGAATTGGTCGTCCCTTGATGTCTTTCGCATCTTTAATATTTTCAAAAAAAAAACAATTAAAAATTTAACATTTACCACGATTACATGCCATATACGTGTACGTGTGCAGATCTGGTTAAGGCAAGGAAAACAAAAACAGCAAGATTTAAATGGAGAAGGCTAGAGTAATCATCCTGGATTTCACATGAGCCAAATCAGGAAAACCAAAAAACTCAAGAACTGCTTAATTTCTTTTCCCTAGGGTCTAGAGTCTGGGTTATGTTTTTACAATTTGAAAACGTCCCTTTTTATTTACGAAAAATGAAATAAACTTGGCAAAGAAAACGTGATTTGACTTCCAAAAACGGGTTTTCCTTTCAAATAAACATCCAAAGATGGGCATCAAATTTGGGCATCTTTTTAAAGTTTATTGAATTTTTTTTTTTATAAAGAAACGGCACGCTTACAAATTATCAAAAATAGTTCAGAACCTAGTGGACAACTAATTGCACCCAGGGTTTAATAACTTTAGTAATTATAACAAGTATTTGAAGCAAAGATGTGCAATTTAAACTCCACCCCATCTTGTTGGCCAGTTTTGCCACGCACTAAACATGTCTCATGCAATTAAAATTAGAGGTAACCTCCCTAAGTGGGACCTCATAACTCGCAAATTGGACATTTTTAATGCACTTTACAGATTGAAAAGGTCCTGCAAGTTAGACAAAAAAATTCAGTAAAATACATGTATGCACATGTAACATGAGCGATGTGAAGACATGTATGGCCAAATATGAAAATGGACATGCATGGACACTGTGGCCATGCATGTTTATGGCCTTGTTTAGAACTTAACATGTAACATCATGCACATCCATATGGAAGCGTTCA
>JAQIXS010002079.1:0-24828 GCA_034700785.1 Rossiulus vilnensis
TTTTCTTTTGGGAAAATGGTTAAAAATATGAGAAATACATGTAGTTTTTCGATTTAAAAAAATAATATTAACGACCGTAATCCGATCATCAGTTTTGGCAATTGGAACATTTCAAACCCAATATGCTAATGAATGTTTTTAATTATGTTTAATTATGCGTGAATTAAATTTTCGTTTTCTGCTTTTGGGTTTTTGTACTGAAAATTAGATCTAATAAGTAAGGGGGAAAATGTATAAAATAATGAAACATGGTGTTTTTGATTTTTTTTAAAAGTACTAACGACCGAATTACAATAATCAATTTTGGGCATTTTTAACCATTTTAAATCCAATATGTAGTCAAATGTTTTTAATTTCATTTGAATATACGTGAATTAAGTTTTAATGTTAGGCTTTTGGGGTTGTTTTTGTCAACATCACCATAAAACATCTGTTAAATGGGGTTTGGGGGAACCAATTAAACTTGTACGAAATCTGAAAAATATGAAAAAAATTATTTTGTTTTAATATAGGCATACGTGTATTAAATTTGAATTTTCTGCTTTTGGGGTGTTTCTTTCTTGTTGTTGTTTTTTCAAAATTGATTTAAACTTAATTTTAATCCTCAGAAATTAAAGTTCAGAAATTGTAATTCAACTTCAAAAAAAAAGTATCTAGTACATGGTGGAAATGTGACGAAATGTGAAACATGGCCTTTTCGATTTTGTTTAAAAAATATTTTAAAATCCACTATGCGGTCAATTTTTTTTAAAATTATTTTTCTTATACGTACATGTATTAAACTTAAACCGCCCAGTCGTGACATTTTAACAACTCGCAAAACTTTGCTCTTGAATACTTGTATTAAACATTTTATATTTTATTTATTTAAAAAAAACTATTATTGCATGCTTGTTCATTGTTCATTTAATCTGAAAACATATCGAGAAATCAATAATAATTCAAGTCAATTGAAATCATTAAACTTTCCTTAGCAATTCCCCTATTATATCAAAAATTATAGTTTCCATTAAATTTTAATAAAAATTAAACGTTTTTTTTAATACATTAGATATTATTAGATATTTTGTAAAAAAAAAATTCCCAGGCTTCCCACGCTCTTCCTATTTCAAATAAATAATTATACCTCGAGTTTTCTTTTACATCACAAATTACAGGTTTGATTTCAGTCAGATTTTTTTCAATATATTGAATCTTTTTTTAAAAATAAAATGTGCTCTCCCACCTCTTCCTGCTTTCAGTTTCCTTCACCAAACAACATAATCGCGATTGATTTAGCTCACATTTCCCATCATATCGAAAATTACACCTTTGATTTTTAGGCACACAAAAGAAATTGGCAGAATCTACCGTGTCCGATTTTGATTTAATCGGTGAGCACACAACCCCAATGTGGGTCGAATTTCGTCGTTTGCAATCAATGTTTATTCCCCTTTTTTTTTCGATTTCGTTTGCCAACACAAAAGCCATTGTCGGAGAGGCCTTGCCTATTTTGGCGTTTTTGGGCCTAATGAAAAGGTTGAGCCTAATTCGTTTTCGTTCGCCCACGTGATCCCCCTCGGCGACAAAAGGATGAGGGGGCATGCCTAGCACAAAGGGGATTTCCCTTTGACGAATTGAGGATTGAGGGGGCACCCACTCGACCATTGTGCGTTTCTGAGGAAAATGGCGTCGTTGGAGGCTTGAGAGTTAGGATTGGAAAATGACCAAGGCCATTGAGGGGGATGACAAAAATGGATCCTGTGGAAAAGGGAAAAAAAACACACCATACTGGACAATAGAAAGATGCTTTTTGGAGGAGTGCTCATTTGGGGCCACAAATGGAACAGCTGTGTTTGCGTGTCCGTACCTGATAGGGAGGAGTGCCTTTGCAGTTTGTTCCGAACACCTTGTGGGCCCTATCCTATGGCAAATGTTTGTCATGTCGTTCCCTATCACTCTTATACGGGGTTACCAGATGCACTGATGATCTGAAATCAATTCAAAATATGGTAAAATGTACCATATAAACTCTTATTCCTAAATACAACGTTAAATTCATCGTTAAAACCAATCTTCGCTTTACCTAAGCATTAATGGTGAACCTACCTGTTTAGGCAGGTTCCGATTTTTGACAAAAGCTCTTTATTTAAAAAAAAAAGATTACTGTAAAAATCCATGCATGTCATGTTCTTAAAATTGTATTCTGTAAATAGTAGGGTCTTCATTGACTCACCGGAATTAGATATGGTCAAATACGTGTACACGTATATGCAATATATCTCAAAACAAGAAAACTACTTCCGCAGGAATCAAACATAGGACTGACCTGTATGGAATATATTTTATATTCAATATATAAATAATTTGGCTTCAAGATTTAAAATAAATAAATTTAACAACATTAAATATTGACCAATTAAATTGACAATTAGGAATATTTTAATGAAGTGTTTTAATAAAACATCAAATTTATATTGTCTGGAAATATATGTGTGTGCATTATGTATTTTTACCAATATATTTGAAATACACTTTCTATTGTAACATATGCGATGAATGCCAAAATTCGTTTTAACAACAACGTTAGTGCATGGCACCTCGAAAATCTGTTCGTTATAGCCGAAAATGCTTATTATCCGAATTCTTTATAAAATTTGGATTGGAGATACTGTTCGTATTAAGAGTAGTTCTTATTAAGCGACCCGCATGATGTTGGAATATATTTCAAAATATACAGGATAACATGTCACAAAAGATCCAAAAAATGCCCGTTAATATGCCAAAAATATCATGAATTGGGACCTTCAGTATATCATGTAAAACATCTGCAATTACATTGCACGCAATATATTTTAAAATATATTCTGTCACATTTACAGCATTTTACACTAATTTATAACATATTCCGTCATATATATTTTACAC
Organism: Rossiulus vilnensis; assembly: GCA_034700785.1. NCBI lineage: Eukaryota > Metazoa > Arthropoda > Diplopoda > Julida > Julidae > Rossiulus > Rossiulus vilnensis. Next base: position 2,908 of record JAQIXS010002079.1, read on the forward strand.
TATTATATAGTTTTTCTACAATAGAATTATATAGGGTTTTTTTAATAGTTGACCATATGCGTCAGAATATATTTAAAAATATATTGCGTGCAACGTAATTTCAGATACGTTGCATGATATACTAAACGTTCCAATTCGTGATATTTCTGGTATATTTTTATAACGTTTTTGTCACGTATCATCTCGTATATTTTGAAATATATCCCAACGTCTTGCGAAGAGTTCTTCTTAACGAAAATCGACTGTATTTGTGCTATTTTCCATGTGGGGATTGAACTCAAGTACTGCACTGTCCTCACCTACTCTTGCTGGCTGCGGGCATGTCCACTTCAACGATCGGTGGTCAAGAGCATCGATAGGGAGAGCAGGTCAGAGGCGGTGATCCTAAATGGACGAATTAGCACCCGAATGTTTAGGGTGTTTCGCAACGCCTTCGCAATAGGCTTTTCGGATTTAGCCATCGTTTTAAAAGGCGTATTTTGAAAATTTTAACTCCGTGGGGATTTCCATTGTCTTCGCCTTGTTCCCCATCCCCCCACCCGCGGCCATCTCATTGAATCCGCTCGATTTATTCACCCTCCCCTCGCTGCATCCGTGTTTTGAATTAGCAAACGAAATACTCCGTCATGTTTTTGATCAGTTTTTTTTCTTCTCTCTCTCTCTCTCTCTTGCTCTTCCAGTCGCTTTGTCGCCATCTGGAAACGCATTCAATCCGTGGCACATTTTCCTTTTTAACCAAATTATTCAAATTTAGTCATAGGGAATTACATGTAGTAGAGTGCGCGACGGGCTTGCAATCTGCCTACGAATCAGCCCTGCTGGATTCATACAGTAGATGTCAGTACAAATGTACTGATCATAAGTTTTAAAAAAATGTATTGATATTAGTAACCATACTGATATTAGTAGTCCTAAAAACCACTATAATACTAATATCGCTAAGCAAACTTATATTAGTAGGTCCCAAAGCCCTCTGTAATACTAATATCGCTAAGCATACTGATATTAGTAGTCCCAAAACCCTCTGTAATACTAATATCGTTAAGCATACTGATATTAGTAGTCCTAAAAACACTATAATACTAATATCACTAAGCATACTGATATTGGTAGTCCCTAAACCCTCTATAATACTGATATCAGTAGTCCCAAAACCCTCTGTAATACTAATATTACTAAGCATACTGATGTTAGTAGTGCCAACACCCTTTATAATACTAATATCAATAAGCATACTGAGGGTCTGGCGCAGAATACCTTATGGCTTGGCACCCTTCAGATATCCCTCGATGTTTCCTCCATTCTTCTCCTGCTTGCACGGATGCCATTAGTGATTGCCGTTCTCAGCGTGCCCATATTCGCCAACTTCTTTGACGCTGATTTAACTTTCAGTCTTTCATATTATTGGGCTTTTATGTTTGTTTTGATAAATAGCTACTCGTTTCAGACATTTCACGTTAAGCCTTCATTTCTAAGCTCCATATTCTAAGCTAGGCGTTCTATGTCGTGACGTCACTGGCTCACGTGATTCCCGCGCGTGCTCTCGTGCTCGCGTTCCATTTTTTCACGGAAATTTAAATCGTTGCGTTCGAAAATTCGAATTCCATTTCGGCTATTTTCAACTGCAATAACCATGTTTTTGAGTAATGGCCATCGTAGCCTTGAGCGTTGAACGTTTGCATCCGGAAAAATTATCGCCATATCAAAATTCGCCTGATTTGAAGAGCAAGACTTCGGGCTGGACGCCGCTATCCCGAAAGACAAGGAGTGATAAGCGCTCTCAAGAAATCCGAAGTGAAACCCCAATGGTAAGCACGGGTCCATTCCAAATGCCTGATAGGCCTAATCCTCATTATTATTATGTTTTGTTTAATATTTATTACGTTAACAGTCGTTTACGATACTCCCCTGACGGTGTAGCATTTTTGGGTGGCAATGTAATAGTGCTCTTGCTGATCACGTTCGTACTCAGGGATGGAGTGCAGTTCATGTACTGTGTAGTGTTATTCGTAACGATTCACTTTAGGCAAAAATGATGAAGGAAATCGAAATTATGCATTGTTTTTGATACATGTAAGTAGCTTTACTCGGCGCCGTGAACATATCCGCGTTTTGAAACAGGAAAAACTTAGGCACTCTGCAATACTATCAACTGCTGTGGTTAGGCCAAGTTGCGTATCAATACGTAAGAATTTTAAAGAAATTGGAAGACGAGCCTTACAAATACTCTGGAGTCTGGCTTCTATGCTCGAAGGTTAACGTGTTTACTCGAATCTAGGAGACATTTTTTATGCAAATTACGATAGAAATTGGGGTGCGTCTTAAAATCGGGTTCGAATCGAAATCCAATCTTGTTAATGGTGGGCAAAAAATGGCATTAGAACGTGAAGTCTAGACTGGAATTTACTGCTTATCCTGGAAAAAAGATCAGTATGTGATGCTCTGCTGATATCAGTGTAAGCCTGTTCATTTTACGAAAAAAAATGCGTCGTGGGTTTTGAGAGTACTGGTATCAGTATGGTGAGTGATGTAAGTATTATAGTGGTGTTTGGAACTACTAATATCAGTATGGTTTACTGGTATTAGGCAAAATTTGGACCACTTATATTAGTACTCCCATAAACCACTATAATACTGATAAAACTGACCTTACTGATGTATGGTATTACAGTGAACATAAGTATGGTTATTGATAACACTACGTTTTTTACTAATACTAGTATACTTGTACTTATATCTACTGTACGGATTATACTGATCTTTCCATCAGCGAATGTAGAGTCAAACTCAAACCAGCAATGTACATCTCGGTTTGATATGCATGTATGAAAGCGTTGTTTTACTTCATGTATTAGCATAAATATCAAAATAGTTTTTTTTTCCAAAATTGAATCGATAATTGTTGAATAGACACATGTCTAATTTATTTTTAATATTCACATTTTGATGGTTTTTTGTTCTAAATGCCTGGTGTTACATAACTCCTCTCCAAGTTATGCCGAGTTTCAAGCATTTGAATTTTTTTTTTTAGAATTTTGTTTACGGTTGAACTTTGGAAAGAAGTTGCATGATTTTCATTGCCTGGTGTAAAAAATTTAAAAAAAGGACTGTAGCCCTTTCAACAATTATGGATTTTCGAGTTAACATGGTAAACGGTATAGCGTCCTATGGTGCTATCAAAAAGTCTATTGTACTGGTTACACTGATCTTTCCAAAAGGGGATAACTCGAATTTAAGTCTTGTATTTTCATGTGTTTGTTTTCAAGGGCAAAATTAATGCAGAATCGGCTCCATCGTCCGAAGTCGTCCGGGGCCACCGAACGACCGGAAGCGAAAATTCACAGACCGAAGGAACCTCCGGAGAAGATCTTGAAGACGGAAGCTTGCACCCGAGCGACTTCCGAACCTGGGGACGTTACGGCGTTGCGTTGCCCAGAGATTTCACACCTCCAGAAACCTCTGCAACAGCGAAAAGTGAAAGTCATCCTGGAGGCGCTGATGCTGAAGAAACCCCAAGGTGGGGGAGTCGAAGCACCTTGACTCCGAACGACTTGACGACACCGGAAACGAGGAGTGCGGCGAACGAAAGCGAAACCTTTGAAGATGGAATTCATCCTGGAGGAGAAGGTGATCTTTATTAAATCGCCCCTTAATTTGCGGCAGGATTTTTCCCTCCGGATCAATACCGGTTTTAATTTCAACGCAACGTTTCGCCACATTAATCTTTCACGGGTGAAAAAGCAGCTCGGGAAAATAAAGTTATCATCAGGCAGACGGCGCTTTTCGTTTCCTTCTTCGGGCCGATGATGAGGGCCTTTCTTGAACGGCTTCTTTGCAAGAAAGAGGAAATCCTCAAAGGCTTTTTCGTGCCGGAAAAACACCGACGTGAAAAAAACCCAAATGTGTCTAAATAAGACGGGGAAAAGGTTTTAATTACTTGACCCACGATTACCAGGGTTCCCGCAGAACCTGGTGATCGTGGGTCAAGTCAGGTAAATTATGGAAATTGTTCAATAAGTCGGGGGATTTCCTAACGTTGGATCATAATGAACATTTCTATCCATTTGGATCATCATTAACGTTTTAATCAATTTGAATCATCATTAACGTTTTAATCAATTTGAATCACCATTAACATTGTTATGAATTATTATCATTAGTAATATTTGATCTTAGTGCAATCAGTATGATTGTATACTGATATCACTATATATATACATGTGTATAATGGTTATCAGTATTAACATTTTGATGAATTTTGATCAAAATCAGCATTTTGATAGCAATAATTAACGTTTGTATCAATTTTGATCATAATTAACATTAGTATGAATTTAGTTTGATAACGTTTAACATTTGTACCAATTTTAATCATAATTGACATTTTTGTCATTTTTGATCATAATTAACATTTCTATCAATTTAGATCATGATTAACATTTGTATCAATTTAGATCATGATTAACATTTCTATCAATTTAGATCATGATTAACATTTGCATCACTTTTTATCACGTTTAACATCTGTATCAATTTCAATCATAAGTAGCATTTTTATCAATTTGGATGATAATCAACATTTTATCAATATTGATTATAAGTAACATTTCTATGAATTTTGATCAAAACTAACATTTCGATCAATTTTAAACATAATACTGTGCAGTTTTGTACAGGAATTCAGGCCAAAATCCAGGATTTGTAATCACGGTTTTAGACAGTGTTCCCAACGGCTCAATGACATTCATAAGCAAATTTTGTTCAGGAATTTATTCCAAAATCCACGTTTCGGCCTGTGGCTTTCCATTAATTATTAATGTTTCCAAACAAATTATGACAGGAATGTATGCCAAAACGTGTTAGTTGTAATCTCGGTTGCATTTATTTTGCCCACACCGCTCAATTACACGAACCTGTAGGATTCGTGAGCACCTGGACAGTCAGGGGAAGTCAGAAAAATGGTCAAAGATGACCAGGAAAAAATTCCTATACGCTCAAAAATCACTTAAAGTCGGGAAATCCTTTATGCACATGCAGTTAATTTTGAGAATTAAGTTACTAAGGAATTGTTTGTAGATATTGACATTTTCGTAGGGGCAGGGGTTCGGCTGTTGGTTCCAAGGGATGGAGGGGGTTAAAGGGAAGAAGTCTTTAACTTTATACTCCTTTCTTCCAGAGGATTTGCCATCGGAGGTGCTGAGCTACGATGCGGAGGGCACAACCACTGCTGACCAACAGACGGAACCGATGTCAATTTCCCCGATGCCCTCGGAGGAGGTTCCCGAAAGAGGAGCCGATGCCGCAGGCCACAGGTGGCTGAAGAGCATGGAGTACATCAGGGAGGCCAGGAAGGCCGAGGAGCGTGAGCACGACGAGGTGGAGGAGGGCTTCGAGGCCTTCGAGGAGAGGTGCGCCTACGCCCGCCACTTCCTGTCCACGGTTATGACCGACAGGCGCTTCGTGAGGCAGACGCGAGATCTGCGGGTGATCGTGAGGGGGGTCACCTTCGACCTGCACCGCTTCCTGCTGCTGCACTACTCCGAGAAGCTGGGTAGGCCGGCTCTGGACGCCAGCGACAAGGTGCTGGTGGTCAAGGTGTCGCCCAGGATCTTCCGCACCATCCACAGGTGGATGTACGCCGCGCGGGTCGAGCTGGTGGCCGAAGCTGACCGCGTGTCGGTAAGAAACGGTGTCACGGTGCAGGAGCTGGAGTCGACAGCCAGGAATCTGGACATCACAGGTGAGCTGGGGCTGATGGCGTGTCCAAAAAAAAATGAGCCCGATGCAAGTAAAACCTGTCTATCTTGGCCACCCAAGGGACCAGTCGGATGGTCAACCTATAGATAACAAATTGACGTCAGCAGTATAGGCTTCTAGGTTTCTATAGAATGACAGGACCTCTAAAGAGCGATCAGTGATATGGTCAAGGTAGGCAGGTGGTCAATGGCAATATAGGCTTTTTCGAGAAATCCTAAAAAATCGGCCAGCATACGCAGGTGGTCAACTTGACAGGCTTACTGCAGTATGGATCCAAATACATTTTAGATCTGAAAAAAAATGTTGACTGCAGTCCAAAACTGCCAGTGAGGGCAACTGGTGACCGATCAACCCCTGGGCACTAAAACTTGTCTTTTTCATGACAATTGCAGTTTTAGCCGAAGAATGCAGACGAGCTCGCCGGACGTCCCTGCAACCGTTCTGCGCTCCTGCCATGTACCTCTACGCTTCGCAGAAGAACAACGACCATATGTGCCAGGTGGCCTACCGGATGATGAGGAGCAACTTCCGGGAGGCCATGGGAGCCGAGGAATTCATCCGGCTGCCCTTGCTGGTCTTGGTGCGCTTGCTTTCGGACGATTTGCTGGAAGTGACCAGGTGGGTGCATTCCTCCTTTCGCCGGAGTTTCGAACCATCCGAAGTGAATACTTTTGGAAATTTGAAGGGTACGAAAACATAACTTACCTAGCGCCAAAAAAATCGACTTCTCAGGAGAGAGAGAGAGAGAAAACTGGATGGTTTCGTGAAAAATATAAAAATAAGGATTGTGTTGACCTGATTTCGTTCAAGCGACAAGTTTGATTACGAAAACAGGAACGAGAACTAAGCGAAGCATTTGTGTTTTTGGTGGAATTTTTTTCCCGTAAAGTCGTATGTGCCACACGTGTTGCACCCCCCCCCCCCCCAATGAACATTGAAACAACCTCTTCCGGAAGGGCCAGCGTGTGGCACTTACGACGTGATGGTTTCGTACCCTTCCAACTGGTCATATGGCACTTACGACGAGATGGTTTAGTACTCTTCACTTACTAGTATACTTCACGGTGTATTTGTATTTTGCGTGTAGCGAACTGACGATATTCGAAGCCGCCCTGCGCTGGCTGGGTCACGAGTGGGACAGCCGCCTTCAGTTCTCCGAACGTGTGATGGCCACCGTCCGCTTCGAGCTGATGACCGTCACCGAGATGGTGCGGCTGGTGAACGCCATCAGCGGCAAGACCAGGTGCGTCGTGTGCCGGCCGGAGTGCTGCGAGCGCATCATGAGGGCCTTCGCCACCCGCATGGCCGTGGACGACGGCATCGGAGACTTCTGGAACTACCTGCGACGCCTGGGACTCCACGTGGAGAGCCTGGACGGCACCGGAAACCTTCACGAGATGCTCCGCAGGCAGCAGGGCGCCAAGATGCACCGGGCCAGCCGAAGCCTGGCGCCCGTCTTGGGCAGGCGAAGGAGGATGGACGCCAGGCTCCAAGAAGAGGAGGTGCGACTCTTGAGCGACGACGAGACGCTGCGCTGGGAGGCCGCTTGGGTCACCGCGCGGCTCAACAGCGACGACTCCGTCAATCACCGCTGCCTGGACCTCTTCCGGCACATGATGGAAGACGAGTTCCAGGAGATGACCTGCGAGGCCGAGCTGCTGGTGGACGACAGGATCTACAGGATTCACAGGTGAGGATTTGTTCGCTCTTGGGAAACCGCAAGAAAACCGGCCCGTGTGGATTAAAAGCGGAATAGCTCGTTTTGTGAACAATTTAAAACTCTTTGAAATACGCCTAAATTCGACTAAAATTTTGCGGAATTCAGTTGGAACTGAAACATGAGCTGGTTCGAGTTTCGGCCATCTCACCTTCACGTCACCGTGCAATGGGCGAACGAATGATATCGTTTCATCTCTTTTCGACAGGGTTCTCTTGGTCCAACATTGCAAGAGGCTGGCGCTGAAGACCGGCCACGGAAGTCCTCGGAGCAAAGCCCAGGCTAACGTGTACGGCGTCCCAACCGACGTCTTCGCCGCTCTCTACGAGTGGATGTACGCCAGCTACATCGACGTCGGCCTGTGGCAGATGCGAGCGAAGAAGTTCCTGCGAGAATTGAGACATCACGCCGATCGAATCGGATTCATCGGTCAGTCTCCGATTTGGCCACGCAGCTCTCCATTTCGCACTCGTTTCCATTTTATATAGAGATTCGTTTGTGCAATTGCAGACTTCTCGCAGCGGTGTTACCTCTACGGACGAAAGTTTACGCGATGGATCAAGGCAAGTGCTCTTCTAACGGAAGACGAGATCAAGGTGAGCGAAATATGGTTTCATCTCCAGCAGGTCGGACATTGCCGTTGAAATAAAAATTACGAACGGTCCTGTTTTTTTCCAAACCGCGCTTAGGCCGCAGATGCCGCCGTCAAGCTTCAATCCGCTTATCGCGGATATCGGAGCCGCAAGAATCTCCAGGTGAAAAATCAGTAAAGAGTTGACATGGGTCGAAACTATCTAAATTCCCGCTAGTTTTTAGTATTAATTCTTGTCTTGTCTGCCCAGAGAAAAGAAGATGCGGCTGTTCTCATCCAAAGTGCTTTCAGAGGTTACCGTGTCCGTAAAATGGAAGAGGTTGGCTATCTGCGCAGCGTCTTCTGTCATTTACATTTTTTTCTTCTTCTATAATTATTTGTTTTCGATCTCCAATTTGAGTTTTTTTATTGTGTTTTCCATCAAAGAACAAATACAAAGCGGCTCATCGACTTCAGAAGTACTTCAAGCGGCGGCGGCGGCGGCGACGTCCACTGCACAGGAAGGTAGTCTTTGTTTCTTCCTGATTGCCCTCAAAAACCCTCCTGTACTTCAGAACTACAGTATTTTGGTTTACACACTGATTAGCGCAGTTCAACAGCAATTCTTAGCTGTGGATTTCAATTCAATTCAATTGAACTGTTTTGTTCCGCTGGACTGACGGGAGTAACTATGCCGAAATGCTGACCATGCCTTTTGTCTGTGTCGTTAGAGAGTCGTTCGGCACAGGCGCTTCAGAAGAGAATATGGCAGGAAATCCTTTTTGGGAACGTCCCACCCGAAATGGCGGAAAAGGAAAAGGAGAGTGGCGGAAAGTTTGCCATCTACGTTATCTGTGACGGTAAGAATTTGTTGGGGAGGAATACTTTGGTAAACGGTGGGAGTTCTGGTCGAAAATCTTAACAGGTGTTTTTTGTCCTAGGAAACTTCCAGCTCTGGGACGTCTACCATCTATCTCCACAAGGTTCGCCGGAAGAAGAGCAGAAAAAGGGCAGTTCGACATTTTTGGCCGAAACGACCGGTGCATATGGTAAGCACCCACCTCATGAACAGTGAAGCTAATGATGACTGATCTTGAACTAGATCATTGGAACATTCCGTCACATGGCAATAAAAATGACGGAATGGTAAGGAACATCATTTGTAAAGTGTTTGTGAGTTTGTCTATTTGATTTATCATTTGCAGAAGAGAACCCCTACAGAAGAAACGGAACTGGAATCGACCGATGACACATCAACGCTCACGCTCCAGCCATCCTCAGAGTTGAGCTACACGGTAAGGGATCGAGTCTTTTAGTTTCTTGAAACACCGTCATTGTCTGGCCCGAAAGAAATCATCTGTCCCATTGCTTGGCCTCAGGTGCCCCATTCCTTAAGGACTTATCAGCCCCTGGAACAATAGACATCAATCCTGTTGTCAACTGCTTGAGAAAAGTTACTCTCCACTTTCTCAATAGGTAACCAAAGACAGCACTAGCACTACTAGCTACCAACTAACAGAGAAACGTAAAATAGTAAGTCAGTGCTGAAAAGAGAACGCTTGAAAGTAAAGTAAATACTGGCCAATTGGCAGGATTTAAGGCGATGGACGAATTAATGACATTCTATACGGTGTTTGTATCCCTTTTGGTGTGATAAATTTTGTTTCACACCTAGGACAAACACGACAAAGAGAGCGAGTCTTTCGTATCACTGCGTGAGGAAAACTTGAAGCGGCACAATCGTAGGCATTTACCAAAAGATAGAAGACGTGACAGAGTTGAACGCTATCTTCTGAAGAAATCAACATCGGTATGCTCAACAAAACATGGAGAATCCATGGATGTCATAGAGGTTCTCCCCAAATGTTGGCATGGAGAATTTAATTTATCTAGTTTTATTACTGATTAGACAGAACATACAGGTCACAGTGAAAGTGAAACTAGAGAAGGGTTTACAGAAAGTGGTGAGTATGACGAGACAAGTTATGAGGACAAAAGCAGGGGAGACTATAGGGAGACCGAAGATGAAGATGAATTTGACGAGGCCAGTTACCTGAGCAAAAGCAAAAAACCTTATGGCGAGACTGAAGTGGACGAGGAATATGAAGAGTCAAGTTATGTTAGCAAAAGCAGGAAAGGTAGAGACACAGAAGAGGAAGAGGAATATGATAAGACCAGTTATGTAGAAAAAAGCAAAGGAGGCTATAAAGAGGAAGAGTATGAGACCAGCCACATAAGCAAAAGTAAAGGTAGCTATAGAAAAACTGGAGAGTATGAATATGACGAGACCAGCAGCATTAGCAAAAGTAGAGACTATGAAAAAACTGAAGAGGAAGAGGAATATTATGAGACAAGCCATATGAGCGAATACAGAGGTGGCCATACAGAGACTGAGGAGGAAGAGACTAGTCATGTGACAACAAGCAAAGATGGCTATAGTAAAACTGAAAAGGAAGAGGAGTATGACGAGACTAGTTACGCAAGCAAATACAGCAGTGGCTATAGGGAGACTGAAGAGGAAGAGGAGTTTGACGAGACTAGCCATGCAAGCAAATACAGAGGTGGCTATAGGGAGACTGAGGAGGAAGAGACTAGTCATGTGACCAAAAGCAAAGGTGGCTATAGCGAGACTGAAGAGGAAGAGGAGTATGACGAGACTAGCCATGTGAGCAAAAGCAAAGGTGGCTATAGGGAGACTGAGGAGGAAGAGGATTATGAGACTAGCCACGTGACCAAAAGCAAAGGTGGCTATAGCGAGACTGAAGAGGAAGAGAAGTATGACGAGACTAGCCATGCAAGCAAATACAGAGGTGGCTATAGGGAGACTGAGGAGGAAGAGGATTATGAGACTAGTCACGTGACCAAAAGCAAAGGTGGCTATAGCGAGACTGAAGAGGAAGAGGAGTATGACGAGACTAGCCACGTGACCAAAAGCAAAGGTGGCTATAGCGAGACTGAAGAGGAAGATAAGTATGAGACTAGCCACCCAAGCCAATACAGAGGTGTCTATACAGAGACTGAAGCAGACGATTATGATGAGACTAGTCATGCCAGCCAATACAGAGATGGATATAGAGAAACTGATTTTGAAAAGGAGTATGATGAGACTAGCCATGTGAGCAAAATGAAAGGTGGCTACAGAAAGACTGAAACGGATGAAGAGTATGATGAGACTAGCTACGTAAGTAAAAGCAAAGATGGCTATAGAATGACTGAGGAGGACGAGGAGTATGACGAGACCAGCCACGTTAGCGAAAGCAGAGTAGGCTATAGATCGGCTGACAAGAAGCGACATAGGGTTAAACGTATTCCTGGTTTTGAAGAACGCTTCTGGCATGAGGAGTTAGTGGAACGGGGCCGTAGAGGTAGGCACGGTAGAAGGTACATCGAACGAAGAAGGGAAGAAGGTGATGATGACCACAAGCAAAAGGTGGAGGAGTTTGGAGAGTGGAGACATAGAGGAAAAGGCAGGCCTAGTTTTGAGAAACACGAAAGGCAAGAGGAATGGGAGAAACATGGTTATAGAAGAAGAAGAAAAGGTCCAAGCAGGAGAGTACCAAGCAGGGAAGTTCAAGAAGACTATGTTCATCAAAGAGGACGGGAAGGCAGGCGAAGGTTTCAGGAAGACGGGAGAATGGTAGAGTTTCATTCAATGGACCATGGTGAGGAAGAGCGATGGTTTTCTGAGAGTGAATTTGATGAAGACTCGCTGGAGAGAGCCATGGCCATGGAGAAAGCCGGTCCAGGATTGATTTTTGAAAGGATCATTGGTGTGAGTCACCTCGTGCAGTTGTTTTGATATGGTGATTTTAATTGGCAGGAGACTTACAATTACATTTTGCATGCAGTCCGGCTACCGTTTCCAGAAGATAAGAGAGTATGATCCCGTGCAATACTATGACTATGAGTGGCTGTTGCCAGAGGAAAAGGCTCGCCGGTGGAATGCTGCCATTAAAATCCAGAGAGGATATCGGCGCTATCGCAACAGGAGATATAGAAAGGTAACATTGAATGCTTGATATTCGCTACTTGACTAGATAAAATGATGTAATAAAGATTACTAGATGTCCTCGCAGAAGCCATGTGTTGAGATCGCTGATGTCATCATCGCTGACATTTAGATCGCAGCTTGAACATCATTGAAAGAAGCATCATTCTGTGCTAAACTAGCATACCCAAGTAACACGACTCGTTGGGCCAATGTTGGATACTCATTGGGATTTTTGGCAAGAGTTTGGCCGTGGCGTCTGTTCGTTGGGGCGACGTTGGTGAATGGTAGTTTGCCAATCATTGATAAAACGCTGCCACGAGTACGTGTGACCAACATCGGTAAACGGTGGGTTGCGTACTGTTGGCAAAACATGGGCAAAAGTACGTGTAAACGATGCTGGTAAACGGTTGGTTGCCTACCATTTGTAAAATGTTAGCAAATGTATGTTGGGCTCAAGTTTGGAGGTTGCCAAACTTAAAAAATGCTAGCATTTATGCATTGCAGTTCTTATGTAAACTCGCTTTAAATACTTATTATTCGAATTAATGTAGAATCACTGATTAATGTACGATAAATGACGTTTTCTGTACATTGGTAAACCGTTGGTAAACTAAGGGCCATACCTTTGTTCCAACCAATAACGGACAAGTTTTCGTTGGCATGCCAACCGCCGACCAACGATGGCCCCGGCGGTAATTTTTTGTGATTTCCTATTTGGCTGCCAACCAATGCCCATCATTGGCCCAACAACTTTGTGTTACTTGGGACTTGGCATCGGGGTTGCCTCCTGAGCTCTGAACGAACCTCAACTCAGAACCTGGACCTCAGCTTCAAATACCCTGTGCACAGGGACTTCTGGGAGCAGAGGTGAGCCACATATAGGGGTGCACTCTGCTGCCGAAATGGGTAGGGAGGAGGTGTCTACTTACAATGTCTTACAGGGTATCCTGTGTGAGAGGCATCTGCTTCCAACAATTTTCATTCATTTTCATTACAATTTCGGGTTCTAGACAGAAAACCTTGGCCCAGCCCTTGAGGCGTGAAGTTTTAATAAAATCACTTCACTAATGAAGCTCTCTGGTGTCTTTTTTTTTTTCTCCAGAGAGGTGGCGCGGTACGGAGCTTCCAAGAGATGTACGGAGCGGGACCGCGAGCGCACACGGACGTCGTGAACAAGGTGAAGATGTCGCTGAAGAAGGAGGTTTGGGCCCCGCAACAGCACAGCCTCCAGAAGCAGCTGTATCAGGAGACCAGGAGGAAAAGGCCCAAATGGAGGCCCTCGAGCCGGCGCGACCAGTAAACACCATTGCCATCGTTTGTTGGGGGTTCCTGATGACCAGACAGTCCATATCGGCAAAATCCAGTCCCAAAATAACCTAAACACACCTTTGGAAACCCGGAAAAGTCTTCGGAGTCCGTAGAACCAACGTAAAATTCTGGTATCCGTAATAGTTGGTAATAAATTAAAACATCTGAGTAAAATCAATAATGGTAACATTTTTGTTTATTTTTTTATTATTTCGATTTGTTTTATAATTTACTCATTTTATTGATAGAAACGACAAGAGAAATGTAGAAAAAAAGGGTGTCTGCTGGACTGAAAACCCTTGAATTCCAACAAATTGTTTTTCACCGTGGAAATATACTGGAATTCTTTCTTAAACCTGGAAATTTGTGGTTTTAAATTCAGTTTTGATAAAAAAAAGCATGCTACAAATGTCACCCTGTGACCACCAGTTAGCAAAACAATAAATTAAATTAAATAATCTTTGGTTGGAGTTCCAGTGTGACCGGAAAGCGTTTTTATTTTGACCACATTTGATTATGTAATTATTTGGGTAAAACGAGTAAAAAAAAGTCATTTTTATGTCCTGGAAAACGCTAATAAAGTCCTATTTAATCCCGAAAATATGAAATTACGGAAAAGTAGGCCTAGACACCCTGAGTTAGGAAAAATTATTTATTGGGAAAATAGGGATTATTTTATCTTGAAATGTCCATTCTTTGGTAAAATTAGGGCGTTCAAATTTTGTCTGAAATTTCTCATTTTCTATTATAGAAATCTACAATCATATAGGGAATCTATAGGGGAAACTAGGGACATTTTTGCAGTGCATTCAAATTTCTTTTGAAATTTCTAATTTTTTTTGGACGGAAATCTCCCATTGTTTTACTTGGAAATGTCCAAAATGGTCAGTATCGATCATTAGATTCGTTAGTGAATTGGTATATGGAGCTGTTTCACTTTGAGGAACATCATGACGTCAGTTTTAGCATATGCTATTTTAATTTTGAGAAAATGACGTCATTCAAAATGTGATCTTACGATGTTATCACGCACCGAAATAATAATTCCGAATCAAGGTGAGTGTTCCGTTTATTTTTTTATTATTTAAAAAAAAACTGAAATGGTGCAAAATGATCATAATTTAGTAATTTTTATTTTCTAATTTTTCGTTTTAGGTTCTCGCAGAGTTTTATCGGTAACAACTGGAATCCAAAGCGAATTGTGTTTTTTTTTTTTTTTCAATTTTCGCAAGAGGCGGCGGAATGTCCACTTTAAGAAAGCTGGGCTGATCGCGGCTTCGGTAAGTGGTCAACCACCCATCAGGATCGGCTGCCGTATTCCGCAGAGCGTAAAACCATTCAGTCGGTCAGTTCAAATTTTGCGATATTTTTTTTTTTATATTTCTGATGAGTCGACTGAAAATTGCGAGTAAATCGAGTCGGCGGTCAAGCCATGGGCCATTTAGCTCTTCTTCAGCCCTCCGGATTCTGTCTCTAGGAAATCGATTGAGATGACCATTACTTTTTTTTTATCCGTTTATCTAATGGGGATGCTGCTATTTCAGATCGACTTGGAAAGACTCGGACACTGACCACTGCTGGCCGCACTGACTCTGCGCAGTGACCAGAAGTCTAACGGCGTATGGCACCGTGTTGACCGCTGGTCAGCGCTTCCAGAACGGTCAAGCGCTCTTAGTCTATCGTTTGGCGAAGTGCCTTCAAATAGGATTTGAAATCTGGTGGCCGCAGAAGATGGCCGTATAAAAGGGAATTCCGGATTAATATTTTATTTTTATTTTGGCAAATACTTTCAAAAGATGAACCGTATTTAATAATTTAAACATTGATGGGTTAGCCAAAAATATTCAACTCTACTGTAAGACTTATTCCTTTCGATTAGTTCTCGTATTTATTTTCATTTTTTTTTTATTATTTCAAAAACATTTGCTGAGGTTTTTTTCTTCCTTTTGATTCATTTCTTTTTACAACCAACAGTTTTTCATTTTTTTTGGTCAAGTGGATGATGAACCCGATGTCTTAAACCACGACTGAAATTATTATTACTTTATTTTGGAAATTTATCTTTCAGAAAGAAATTATCTGGACCACTTACGCTGCCCCTTTATTGCCATTATTTTGTTGCAATTTCGTATTTTTTTTAAAAAAAAAAAGGAATTTAAAAAAAGAAACCGTCCCCCTCACCACATTTGTTGAATTTTTTAACCCCCTTCCTCACCCCTACCACTAAATATTACATGACCGTACATCCCCCTCACCATTTGAAAAATATTCAATTCAATTCAACTCAGTACCCTACTAGCAGCAAGTGATATGCAATGTGGAAGGGGGGGGAATTGTAAATCCATCAATCCGATATTATTCGGCGATCGCCACCTCAATGGGGTGTAACACCAACATAATTGTAAAATTGAATTGTAATTGAACATATTAATTAAACATGTACGACAATCACCTTCCCACAAAAGACACTGCCATCTTGATACCTTTAATCGTTAAAGTCAAAATTTTTAATTTGTCATTTCAAGAAAACCTCTCATTCCAAAATTATAAATAAATAAAAATGAATGCTGCAAAGGAGTGCAGTTCTGAACGCCCAACACTCTCGCTACGTGCATCTTAAGTTGACCGGAAGACAGTGACCACAATCGAAATTTGTAACCAAACATGAAACTCCCCACCCTCCACCTACCTGATGATGTAATTTTGTGATGCCTGCCCACTGCCCCCGGAAACGGTTTTCTCCGCACGGGCCTCCGGTTGACATTGTGTCTGCCAGGCGGCGCTGGTGCGGCGGCCGCGTTGCATTGTGGACTAGCTTGGTTCGGTCGTCTGAACCAGGCTCCGAAAAAGTTTTGTTTTTTATCCAAAGTTTTGCGTCGCGGAATTTCGGTGGCTTCGTTGGTCGCGCGAAAATGGGAATTTAGCCGCCGCCCGGAGCAGCCATAAAGGTAGGAGAATTTCACTGAATTTCAAGGCGAATTTCGAGCGGTTTGAAAATCTCGATTTCAGGCAGGCTGGAAGTTCTTGGAACGAATGTCGACGGCGTTCCATCGAACGAGCGCCTTTTCGTTCGCTCCTAGGAGTTCAATCGATATCGCGCTTGGTGTTTTTTTTATTTTTTTTATGCGGATTAAAAGGGGTGCGGAAATGTTTTATTTATCGCCTTAAATGCCACCGCTCGACGCGTGTGGCGGACGCCCGGTGCCTGTTGGGGCTTTCGATTGGCTTTTTCCGTTCGAAGTTTGCCTAAATTAATTTGTGAAAACCCATTTTGGTGTACGGTTTGAAAGCGTCGTTCGTCGTTCGTTGACGTATTTAAAAACGGCTTGTAACGAGCAGGACGCGCTTGATTCGATGAGGTTTTTTTATTATTATCATTTGAAGACACGCTTCATTAAGGCTCTTACGTGTAGGTGTCATTGCTGGCGTTCGGCGCCTGGGGGCGCTGGCGTCGGCACGCGCTCGGCGTGGCTCCGCCCAGGACTGGGTTTCGACCAATGGCCAAGCGGTGAAAGTCGGGATGCAGGGTGTGTCGAAAGTCACGATTTCCATCTGTGATGGTAGGGTGCCGAACCATAAGGTCTTAAGCGCCACTCCCCACAAAATACGCTTTTTCAGCTCAGAACATCGTAGGGGCCATTCTCCACCTGGTCCCCTTGTGGAAGGAGAACGTAACGCTAATGTAGAAACACTATTTGTGGAAGTCAATACCTGACTATTTCTTCTTTGGACGGAGAGTGCAGAAAAACATTTGAACACCGAAAACTGCAGATATCCGAAGGGAAAGTAACGTAAATCACTCAAGCAAGGTGGTTGGGGGTGAAATCTCCTCCCACTTCTGGAAAACAATACGAAAATGAGCGTAGAAACAGCCCCGAAAATTGCTGAAATTTCGATCTGAAAACCCTGAATATGCAAGTAACCCAATAATGGTTTATTCAATTTTGATGTATTTAAAACCTGGACGTCGAAATGAAGTAGTGAAAATGACCATTAATCCTACTTGCCACCTTTAAAGACGGTGTTTGTAACGTTGACATGTGGTGCCATACGTGTGGCGCATACGACTGTTTGGTAAAATTTCGACAAAACCACAATTTTTCACAACGTTCTCGTTTGAACGAAATCAAATTGGTGATACGTATTTGTAATATCTTTAACGAAACTATTCAGTTTTTTTCCCAATCCTGAAAATTTGATTTTGACACTTAATAAGTTATGGTTGGACCCCGAAATAATTTTGTATTCAATTCCTGGTTTTTTTTTCTGTTTTTTTTTCTCTAAAAATTCAAAGAGTGCATTTCGATATGTGCAATTAATCTCAGGCAGTTAAGTGTTTAGGTTTGTTTGCTCGAACCTGAAATATCGATTATCAGAGTAAACTTGAGACGAGAATTCGAAAATGTGGAAATGTAGAAATGATTATCTTCGTTTGACATTTGGATTTTTCGTAAATATTTGCCCGTGGAATTCTCTCTCTCTCTCTCTCGAAGATTTCGCTATAAATAGATTTCCTTTTTCATAAATCGGACGATGCTTTTACCTAAATCAACACAAAGCACTCGAAAAGAAGTTTTGAGACGAAATAATGTTTACAAATTTTTGATGTTTTTCGCTAAAATTCCCAGGCGCGCACCTGCCTGTCTCAACGAGGGAAATTCTCAAATGTATTTCTGAAATCTATTACTGTGATTTTTTAAAATTTTTAAATTTTTGTTTTTTGATATAATACAGTGTAGTTAGTGTTTCTGAGAAACGAATTTTAGTCATTGTTTTGAAAACCGATTCGTGGAAAATTAACAAACTCTGTTATTTCCTGTATCGTTTTTTTAAATATTACATCTAATTAATAATGCTGTAAAATCTATTATCTAAAATCAATTATTTCAAAAATAATCGGTGTTTTTGAGAAACGAATTTCAAGCGAAACTCAGTTTTGAGAAAGAAGTTTCGTGGAAAAATGCACCGGATTTTAGAAATTTCTCAGTTTCTTACGAAAAAAAAAAAATTAATGAATGAAAATCTAATAATGAGCATGTTTTCTGTTGTTTTGTTTTTTGTTAAAAAAATTGTTCATGCATACATAAACTGAAAATCGAAAATTAATAGGCACCTGTGTAAAAAAATGCATCTATTTACGAAAAAATTATTGGGTCTTTTTTTACGAAAAATAATATAAATCGAAAAGTTATACAGGAACCCGTTTTTTTAATAAAAATAAACTGCTTCGATGTTCGAAAATTGTTTTTACGAATAATAATTAAAACAATAACAATAATAAACAAAAAATTAAAGAGTAATGGAAACCTATTTTTTAAAAAAAATGCTCCTATGTACGAATATCTAATGTAAAAATTAATGTAGGTCATGTTTTTCACGAAAAACGTATACATTAATAATAATCTGAAAATCGAAAAGTAACAGAAACCTGTTTTTTTTAAAATTCTTATATGTACGGAAATATAATACGTTGGTCTCCTTTATTAACAAATAACATAATAACTAATAATATTTCATAATAATATACAGTGGAATTTCCAGGTGCCAGGGGGTGTGTGACCATGGATCTCGTCTGATGGAGGCATGAGGATGATGGGAGCGTGTCTGAGCCTGGACGAAGACGACCGAAAAGCTCGCCTCAGAAGCGAGGAGATCGATCGCCAGTTGGAGGAACTGGCCAAACAGGAGAGGAACATCATCAAGATACTCCTCCTGGGTGAGTAGTAGTAGTAAGTAGCATAGGGCGCCTGTGGGCCAATTCCACACCCTCTTGTGTGTCCCCACTCACCCGAACCAAGTTTGGGAAAATTCCGCCAACGATATCGGGTCGTGCCAAACCATATTTTTCACGAAATTTCATTTTTTAAAAAATTCATTTTTTCCTCGAAACGCTGAGTTGTTTTTGGCACTTGAAACGTTGTGGCTCGGCGCCGTTCAATTTAACCTGGCATGATTAGTTACGCGTTTTATATGTTTCTGACAAATATGGTGCAGTTACACGCTGACGTGAAAACGTATTTTTAGACATCTTCTTTTTTGTGCTTTTTAACTCGTTTTTTTGGCTTAAAAGGTTTGATTCATTCGTCTTCAAGCCTCTCTGACTTTTTTGCATTTCTTTTCATTTCGTTTTTTTTTGAATTTTTTTTTAAAAATATTTTTTATTTATTTTGGAGTTTGCATTGAATTCGTTCAATACTCCCTGTTTTTTTTCTCCTCCTCCATTTAGTTTCATCCCACATTTTTCTTTTGAAGAACCGAATTCAAAACAAATTTTTTTTGTTCGTTATTTCTTGAATTACGATTTTTTTTTTGTTTTTTTTGCGGAATTTTAGCAATTCATCGAAGAATTGTAAGAAATGTGTTTAAGACCCAACATCTCCTACCCCTGGACCCCCTCAAACCCTTCCACTCCTTTAGCATTTTAATCAGATTTTTAATATAAAAAAAATCAACGTACAGGGTGCCTCTAAATTCGTATCCTCTGATGGATTTCCAGATGCCTCCATTCGATTTTATTTCGATTTTATTTTTATTTTTATTTTTTGTTGTTGAAATAAAGTAAAATAAAAAAATACCCACAATATAGGCAGGGGTAATTGACTCCGAACATCGACTCTGGGTTCGTTGACCACGACCAGTTTGCCATTTCTTTTTCAAACTGTGCAGTCAACAGGTGGTGATTGACATTGACATCGTTGGTCATTCCCAATCGTTCGACTTCCGATCCTTCCTCTCCCATTGTCCACCGTCAAGGTCGTGGCTTCCGGTCTGCGATGCCGCGTTTCCTGGGGCCATTGACAGCCACTGTGTGTAGTGACGTCAGCCCACTGTCTTCAGTTCTCCCTGCGTAATATTCGAGCTGTCTTCACTTCACGTTTCCATCTGCGTTCGAGTGCCACTGTCTCCTGTTTCCTTTCCATTACTGTCACCTGCCTCCCCTTTCGTTTCCCGCGTCTGTCATCCGTACTGTCTTCCACTTTGCCCACGTTGTTACTGTCTTCCGGTGCCCTCTTTTAACTGCTCTTACTGGGCGCTCCTACTGAGTACTGGCCTGGAAAACGTGGAATTGTACAATATTCATTGTTGGTAAATTTTATTTCCGTTCTATTCCATAAACCTTTTTGATTAAGTCGGAATTATATATATATATATATGTTATTATAACGAATAACGTTATAAATCATAAAATATATATATATAATTTGACAAAAACCTGAAGAATTATACAATTATACAATATTTATACAATATTCATTGTTGGTAAATTTTATTTCCGTTCTATTCCATAAAGCTTTTTGATTAAGTCGGAATTATATATATATACATGTATGTATATATATTTGACAAAAACCTGAAGAAGTCAGGGAAGTTGAGAATTTAATTTCGGTGGCAACCCTGTTTTTGTTTTTCTTTTTTTTCATTTCTGTGAAGTCTTTAATTGTTTTGATGCCGTCATCTTGTGGTTAAATAGCTTTCTCTGGATGCACTTCCGGCCCTTGTCTGGAGCGCCCTCTGGTGGATCCTAGCGGCTTTAATTCTCAAAAGCGTCCTTTAGAAAGAAGTTTAGAGCTTTAATCTTCGCGTTTTCTTGAAATATTAACGCCGTCCTCATAAAAAATGCCCCCCCTAAAGTGTCTTCGCTTTTTGGTCTTTCGCTGTCTTTCCCACCGTCTTGTGAGTAAATCATTCCAAGAAGCCAGACAAACAAATTGCTGCAGTTTTTATCAATACAGAGGCTCCCCAGTCGGCCATTTTGAAGGCCTATTAGTGATGCCAAAAAAACGTACGGTTCGCATAATTTATATTTATATTTTTACAGTCAGTTTCTTTGCCTTTTTGAAGGGGTGAGGGTAATTAGGAGTTGTTAGAAATGGAGTTGCTGCACCAAGGAATTTGTTGAATTTGAAGATGAGCTAATTGGACCTAGAAGTTGACATTTGAGCCATCAATTTTTATGACCTGAATTGAATGATCGAACATTTATGGAGTTTAGGAAAATGCCGAAAGTGTTTAAAGAAAAATGATTTATAGACAGTTCAGAACTAGAATATACTGATAATTCGAATAGACCAGCAGCTCTGATTGGTTTGGTTTTCACCTTGCTGGAAGGTGTAATCTATCAGATGAATAGCTCTGATCGATTTTGGCTGTTTATATTATGGTTTTGCACAGACTATAATGCTTGATTTACATTATTTATCCTATCATTATTTATGTATTTACATTAAGGCTGATATAAATGTGTGTTAATAATGAAAACAAATTACACATTTATGCTTCAAATAGTTATTATGTTTGCTAAATTTATCTTCCTTAGTGTAGAATTGGTTGCCCACCAAGGTTTCAGCTTTGTTTTGTGATTTGAAAACGTCCAGTTTATTCATAAAGTTTAAGAAATTTGAAGAAAACAAACTACACGATCTCCTTAATTAGGGCTTCCCTGTACTGCAACCTTGCATTGCGGGTTGCATGACGTTCGTTTTATTCCTTCAAATTTGAGATATACAGTCGAACCTCGATAACTCAACTTCCTATAAGTCAAATAATCCGCTAACTCAAACTTTTAATCAAGTCCCG